>JANTOQ010534123.1:0-10992 GCA_027564595.1 Bythotiara depressa | reverse complement strand
TATATCATAAATAATTTCAACAAAGACATGTTTTTAAATACAATGTTTGTACCTTCTCTTTTCTTTTTTTTTTCAGGAAAGGTCTATAGGGAACCAGAATTTGATTATTACATTATATTATTACAAGAGCTGTTCTTACAAGTCAATAATTTTCTGACTTCCTAGCAAAATGAACTTCCTGGCAAAATGAACTGTTCTAAGAAAAACCACCTCGTTTCTCAGAAGAAAATTTGCCACTCTTCCTGGGAAAGAGATGTTCTAAGTCTCAATTTTTCTTAACTTTTGATTAAGGAACATATTTCCTGTCAGTTAAGAACACCTGTTTTCTTTGAGCAGCACTGCTGACTGCTTCTGACAATATTAAATGAAGTTTAAACACATCTTTGATGCCATATTTGTTTTGTTTTCATGGTTTGCTGCCCTCAATTTTTCCACTCGATTAAAACTAATCTAACTGAGCATATTTCAAATTTAGCATTAAAGGTTTTAGATGGTGGTTGCAAGTCTTTCTCCCAAAGCAGTTATGTTTCAAACCTTGGAAAAGAAAGTAAAGAAATGCAAATAAAAAGTAATGAACAAGAAAAATTAAAGCTTAGTTTGCTAGGTTAGTTTACTAGGCTACGTAAGGTAGTTAAAAGAAGTGGGGGAACTTTTAGCAAAAGCTACTAGCTACTTTATTTATTTATATGAATCGCATACAGGGCACAATTAGGGTGGGTACATGCATACACACTATTTCCAACAACGACGTACTGGCCTCATTTTTTATTAGTACACTAAATACACAATTGATGCATACATACAGTAGTCTCAGTGTATAATAATGTCAATATCGTATTTTTAAAAGATAAAACTTTATCTCGGACACACTGTTGCCCATCTTATTTTTAAACTTTCATATAGTGTTACTTTACTGAACAAAAAAGCATGTTGGTCTTAGGGGTCTTCTGAAAGATTTGATCTATTCATTCATTTTTAAAATGTTTTCATTGTTTTTTATATGTAAATGCTTTTATATGAAAAGTCGTTAACATGCTATTCTAAGAAACCATAAATTTTCAAAGAAAAATTATTCTTGAGCTGTTTTCCAAGACATGAATAAACAGATAACTAAGGTATTTGATCTTATATATACTGGATTTATGTTTATAAAGATAGTCTCTGTTTAGTAACAATGCTATACAAAGCCAAAGGTAGGGAATTCAATTCCCACCACTGTTACCAGAAATTATTTTAGAGATTTAATATAATTACAAAACGTTAAAAAAGTAGTAATTCTCTTAGACAGGTTCTTACATATTTATTTTGTTTACAAAATGTTAAAAAGAAGCTGGTCAGAACACAAAAACAAAAAGCTATTTTAAATAATGTTACCTGCAAGCAATACGAAAGTAAGTTTAATATGTTAGATGAGTTATGATTAAAATTCAGGGTTTAAATTCCCTCCAGCAAGAAGTTAACAATATGATGATGTCATCAAGTTGTTGCAGTATTTGGGTTTACTGCCTAGTCTTGCTCAGACTTACAATATCCCCCAATTGAAAAAACTATATGCACTTCTTTGAAAGAGTACAGAAAAATAACTACTTCAATTAATATGAGTTTTATTATTTTTCATTATTTCTAAATGTAGGATGACCCATGGTAAATGCACTACATAGTGGGTGAAAAACTTTTACAGTTAAGCATTTTTAAATATACTTTGAATTATTATTTCAGTATGTCCGGTAATCCATTAAAACTGGTATGCATACATACTACCCTAAATATTTTTACTGCACCTGACATAATTTTGTGATAATATAAATTACACTGACACATTTTTCTTTTTACATCAGCTAACAGCTCAAATGTAAACAAACAGAGCCTCCATCATGATCTTCATTGCACTTGCCTTCAAGGGAAAAAAGCGTGTTCGTAAACATGAAAAAAAGATAAATAATTTATTTTTATTTGTCATTGTCATATTTGTTATTCTAGAACGTTGATTCATTTTATTCTCTAATGTTCCAGCTGGCATGATTTGTGATTAAATACCTGCTAGTTTTTTAAAATGTTCTAATAAAGAAAAGACGTGTATCACGTCAATCAAATTTTTGTACCTGAAAGAAAGCACAACTTTGTTCTCCTAGGAATTTTATAAATGAGACTAAATGTTTAAAAAATAAGGTTTATTCTTAGAAATTCATAGAAATAAACCAGTACCAGTAATGACAGGAATATTATAATGGGAAAGCCAGTTAAATAATTGTAATACAACTTCTTTTCCAGGTAAAACGTTACTCACAATTATAGCTTTTCTAAACCAGAATATCGTAACGCGTGACAGGTTTTTTAAGCTAGTAAATCGTAATAATGGCCGTAAAATGTCATTCATTACAGATGTACGACTGTGTGTTCCATTTTTAAGCATAAACAACAATCTACAACCACTAGATCGATTTTAGCCTCTAAAACGCACATTAAACAACGATCTATGACCGCCGTCCAATTTCCAAGGCCCTAAAACTTAAAATGAAGGACGATTATGACCACGCATTCCAGCCTCTAAAACCTTAAATCAAATGGCGATCTATGACTGCTAGTTCGATTTCTAAGCCTCTAGAACATAGATTAAACAATGATCTATGACCCCTGTTCAATGTCCAAGGCTCTAAAATCTTCTAAACTTAAAACGAATGACGTTCTACCCCGATAATTTCTATTTCATTGGCTTTGCCTTTATAATTGACACCTATATATCAGGTCCTTTTGTAAACATTTTTCTTCCTTGCAGGTGTGCAGACATAAAGGCTTCAAACACTCTTCATTGTTGTAGCACATCTTTAATCGTTAAACATTCCAGGGGGTATGTTTTTTGTAAAATATATAAATTAAATTAAATGTTTCTCAATGTAGTAAATGTAATAATTTTCTCATGGATTATCTGACACACCCCCTGTAAAGCAACCACTTCATACATATAATTAAAGAAGATACTGGCACCTATAATCCTCCACGATGGGTTATGGCAGCAATTAGAAATAAAACCAATTTCATTTCCAGACTCTTCCATTCCATTTAACTCGTCAAAATTGAGTATCATCCATAAAAGTCATGAAATCTACGTTTTAGAGACTTAGTAATGGACCTAGCGGTAGGAGATCATTGTGTAATCTAGCTTTTAGAGCCTTAAGAATCAAACAGGGGTCGTACATCGTCATTTAATGTACGTTTTAGAGGCTTAGAAATCGAACTAGCAGTCGTAGATCGTCATTAAATCTATGATTTAGAGGCTTAAAAATGGAACTAGCGGTCGTAGATCGTCATTAAATCTAGATTTCAGAGTCTTAATAATGGAATTATGTGGTCGTAGATCGTGGTTTAATCTAGGTTTCAGAGTCTTAAGAATCAGAAGGGGTCGAATATCATTGTTTAATCTACGTTTTAGAGGCTTAGAAATCGAACTAGCGGTCATAGATCTTCATTAAATCTACGTTTTAGAGGCTTAAAAATCAAAATAACGGTCGTAGATCATCATTAAATCTAGGTTTTAGAGTCCTAATAATGGAATTATGCAGTCGTAGATCGTTGTTTAATCTAGGTTTCAGAGTCTTAAGAATCAGACGGGGGTCGTATATCATCGTTTAATCTACGCTATAGAGGCTTAGAAATCGAACTAGCAGTCGTAGATCGTTGTTTAATCCACGTTTTAGAGGCTTTAAAATGGAATTAGCAGTTGTAGATCATCGATCATTTAGAAAGCTACCATGCGGACTTACCAGACAATCTTATTAGCTTTAAAAAGCATATAGCTGAATTTCAAGGCTTTGGAAATCTAGCCAAATTACCGTAAATCATGTTTTCAAATTTTGCTTCAGTCAATGGATAAATTCTAAAAAAAAGACATTGAGAAAGATAAACAGCTTTTCCTTTATCATTTACTTCTGGTTCATATTAGGAAGTGCTCAGCATCTAGACAACGTGTTTAACGTAATTCTTGGAATTCATGTTTTTTATTACGATTTCAAACTATAAAATAGGATATGGAATGAATGAATACTCGTACTCGTACTTGCATTTGCTGTACTCGCAGTATTATAACTATAATGAACAAATCAGGAAAACGTTGGTTGCTCACAACTTCAACATTGCTGATCTCATAAATCTATTTTAAATCGATTACTGTGGAGTGAGATTACTAAATGTTAATTTTACTGTAGTAGATCTTCAAGAATAAAACCTGTTTAGGACAACGAATTAATAACTGACTGGAATATTTGACAGTACTTTACAACCACAGTCATAAATAGACCTAAACAAAATTGGACTTGGAAAAACAGATTTACGGAGAATCTACAGGAAAGGGAAACGTTTTTTCACAGACCAACTTAACAATGTTTTTTAAAAGAAAGACATTTTACAACAAAATTGTACTCCAAAACTCCAAAATAGTTTATGTTGTTACTATACAATAATCATAACAAATATCAACCAGTAATGATGCTTTCATTGGTGAGTACTATATTATGCCACAAATACAAGAAAAATATTCTGTATGAGTCATATTTCCATAGCTTATGACTTAGGGAAACTGTGAAATTTCTTCCCTGAGGAGTTCTAAATTATTTTATTACATGGAATTTAATTTTAGGTTTTGAATTATTGATATAAACTCCCTCCCCTTTATGTATGTCACAACCAACCTGCCATTATAGACTTTTTTCTCATTAACTCTTTGATTGAGTCACCATTGCAATAGCTTTAGAAAGAATGAAGTTTTGCCACTTAGAAGACATTTCATTTACACTGCATATTCTTATACAGTATAATGTCTTCTGAGTGGCAAAACATTATTATTTCTGAAACAATTGCAGTGGTGAATATCTTCAACCACTGTGCATTCATGATAAAACTTTACAATGCAGAAAGGATATCTCCAAAAAGGATTTGTCCTCTTCCACTTGCTGATGCCTTGATAGATAAACCCTACAAGAATAAAAATACAGTACAAATAAATAATACATTAGGGTGTATGGGCATGTTTCATATATCAGTATCGGTTTTAATGATATTGAACCTTTTGCAACACATGTACATACAGATTTTCATAAACGTTTCTGTTTCTTCAAATAATTTATATATGAACGTATATACTTTCTGAATGCTTTAATAAATTGTCTATCTAACCAACCTAAGCAATAAGCTCGCTTTTGTAGCTATCAGAGAGAAAAAATATTGAACATTATTTTTTGTCATTTCATGAAATGAGCTCCAAGTGCCGGTATGATTAAATTTTTAAAATAAAAAATGCATCGTCATAATCATGAAGTTATTCTCTAACAAATCATGATGAGCTTTTTCTTATAAAGCACCTGTTGGAGACTTATGATGAAATAAGCAAAAATATTATTCACATTAACCATACTTTTTTAACAATAAGTCTTTACATGACAATAAAAAAAGAACCATGTGAAAAACAAAAAATTCCCGACCTGATTTTGATGCTGAATGCTTATTGATTCGAAAAAGTATTGTTTCATTGTTTTAGTAGCCTGTGACTGAAGATTGGACTCAAAATACTGCAATATTTTGGGAATTTACCACAACAAGAAAACTTCAATTTACTTTGCACCTTTATCAGTTCATGAGACGGCTATTTACAAGTTGTTTATTCTGATTCAACTAATGCTTTAATAATGACATTTAAAAATTTAAAAACACTTCTTGAATTTTAACTAGTTTGTTGAAAAATTAATAAACATCTTTATTAACACACACAATGAACTAGATGGAAAAAAGTCCGAAAATATGTCTACTTTTTTCAATAAAAAAAACCTAATTTTTAATATTCCTTATATATCAATCTTTAGGATTATGAAAAAACCTTAGTGAAATTTTGACTTTGAAAGGTTCAAGTATCTTTAACATTGTTATTGTGCATTATATTACTTTATTATTATTATTATTTTATTAACAACAATAAGAATTACAGTTAATAAGTAACAACAAAAACAAAAGTCTTGTCGTCACATTTTCTTCCTGTGGAGAAAATAGTTATGTATGAAAAATGAAAAATTCACAGACCAGATTCAAATTTTCGCATGTAAGCTAATTATAACCCTCACAATAAAAGAAAAATAATGGGTGTCTTTTATAAAGTTAGCATTTGGAATTTAAAATATTGTGTTTTCTATATTAAGCCAGCAAGAAATTTCCAACCTTCTGAAAATAGCCCATTTCTTAAGAAGAGTAACCTTTTTACATGTTTAAATTTGAGACCTATATAGCTCAAATGTGACCATAAAAGTGCCTTCTCTTTTCTCTTCTACATACCTGACCCTCAGGGCTGAAAACTTTACAAAACAAAACAAACAAATGTGTAGTAAAGTTTTACCTTCAACTGAGTAAATGTTTCCTTTGTTGCAGGATCTTTTAGTACTTCACGATCAAAGAAGTTGAACTTCCGCCACTATAAAACACATAATATAAACTTACTGTTACTAAATGATGGCTTTGGAAAAACAGTATCTTAAAAAATGCTAAAGAAGGAAAGAAAATATTGTGATATTCGTCTTCATGCACAGTGTAATTTCTATAAAAAATTGACTGAGAGGTCTATGATAAGTGGCCTTTACAGAGAGGTTTCTTTATAAATAGTGAACTTTAAAAACATGTTTAAATGTCAGTTTAGTTTATAACGCACACCAAATATGCAGAACAATTATTCAGGTTGTGTCACAATGATGATTGTAAATCATTAATTATTTTTTTAATTGATGGTTTTCAAACAAGAACTTGTTAATATTTACTTTCAGTATGTGATTTGTTTTCTACTTTTTTTTCTTCTTCAGTATTTATAAGATGTACCATGCTAGGATACTAACTGTAATTATACTTGTTGCTTCTGTCTTTTCCCATGGCAGCCATTGTAAAGAGGGGATACTTTGTCTCAATTATTCCAACAAATGGGAAAATACTGAAAATACCGCTAATTGAATCTAGCCATAAGATATCCATGTTTTTTTATCATGGCTCTGCTATATCTTCCATCTCCTAGATAGATTGCCTTGCAGGGCTAAGAGCTCTATCTACCCTCCATGGGAATGTCTAGTTAATAAGGGAAACACTTGAATGCAGGCATGTTCTAGATAACTAGACATGTTAATGGATCAGCTCAAGGTCAGGTAAAGGATTTTAAGTTTTTAAGATGACCTGTGTTAGTTATCTAGCTAGCTAACATAGCTATTTTTATCAGATCAATTTTCACAGACATAATAATACATTGTATTCCTTAAAGAAAATTAAAACAAATCCATTTAAACTCGCATTTCACTTGCGAAATAGACACTCGATTGAGAAACAAATTTTCAAAATTGAAATAGTGCACAGTTATATATATACTGTGTTTATTTCGCAAGCTAAGTTTCTCATGTACAGTACGCCTCAACTCTGGGAAAACAAAAAATGGAAGGAATATGTATATACTTGTACAAAAATATTCATACAGGTCAGCATTTTAGGTCGGCATAAATTTGCCGAAAGAATATTGAATTTAGATCAAGTTTTTGCCGACGCTACGTTCACATGGGTTGGCTTTTAAGTCGGCATTGACGAATACCGACCTGAATTCTAAGGGCTGGAAGACTAATAAAGAACATCTGCTAATATCGAAATGCATCTGGAAAAACTTTGGCACTTTATTTACAAAACTGAATTTTTTTTAAACATAACTACCCCCTGCGCTCTCAATAATAGCGCACATGATGCGCCTATGTCTCCTTTGCTTGATTCAAAAATTATTCTAGATGTTTCTTTACTCTACAGAATGCAAGGTCATCTTGAAAACGGTAGCTCAAAAGTAATTTTCAGAAAAAATACATATTTCGAAGGCTTGTAGCTTTTTTTCCGGCACATTTCTAATAAAACTATAGCTATATATAATGAATAGTACATGAAACAACAAACATTCAGTAAGTAAATACTTTTTACAGAATTAAAAAATGTTAAATACAACCCAAGATATTGAGAATTTTGCATACACTAGAAATCCAAATTTTTGCTACAATCAATTATTTGAAACAGCTGTGACTGAAGTAGGAACTTTTTACAGAACTGAAAATTTTTATACCTTTATTCAAAGTTATATATATTTTTGTAAAGTTGTTTGTAATTTAAGGCCTCTTGAGACTTCATTTCCTACTGAAACGGCTGTGCAAGCCAACTTGACTAAAATATACTGTACCTATAGGTAGTGTACACTGCGTATAACTTTGCCAGTTTTTCACAAAATCCTTCAATTCGCCTGTATTATCGTTACTCCGTTCTCGATTTTGTTTGTTTTGCATAATACAATGTTTGATAAATCACATACCTCTTTTGGATATTACTGCGAGGTGTCCGTGGGAGACCCAGGCTCAATTTTTGTATTGACGACTCTACATATTACTTTGCCAATGTACGTACAACTTCGCCAGAGTTATTCTTATTTTAAATGCCCTAACACCCTCACATAATACCTGAAACGTATAAAAATTGTTTTTTTTACTGCCCTATTATAAAAAAAGATAGTTTTGCAGAAATTTTAAAGGTGGCGAAGTTATACGTAATTTTTGGTCACTCGTTATTATGAACTCAAACTCTTTGTGGTAGCTTGGGACCAAGCCCTGGGACTGAGTTTGAGTGGCACGTGCTTCTAAAAAGGTGGTGTTTAGATCTTCTTTTTCTTTCTCACTCTCTTCTTGCAGGAACAAGACGTTTGTGTTAACCGTTTCAAGGTAATGTAATATCTGTAAATATCTAGCAAATAGTTATTTTTCCAAAAATAAATCGTAAATGTTGAAAAGAAAGTTCTTTTGTATCAAATATATCTATCATTTCTTTCTTTAAATGTAAGACTTCTATTTTCCTTAGAGCTTTAAAAATGTCTAAGAGAAACTATGCATTGGAGCAGGCAATTCTAGCTGTTATAGATGAAGGGATGACGATATCGGTGGCAGCTAGAGAACACGATGTTCCGAGAAAGACGTTATCCGACAAAATTAATAATAAACACCCTAACAAACCTGGCCGTGCAACTGTCTTATCTGGAGAAGAGGAAAAAGCGTTGGTGGAATATATCAAATTTATGTCAAATCATGCTTTTCCTCTAATGATTCCTATGATTAAATCTTTTGCATGGGCCATTGCTAAACGTAGTGGTAAAGATCAACAATTTAACATTGAATGCGGTCCCAGTCATACATGGTGGAATGAATTCCGTAAGCGACACAAGAAAGAGCTTGCTTACTCGAAAACCAGATAAATTAGATCGTGGTCGAGCACGCATGGCTAATACGCTAGTTATTTACAGACATTTTAACTCACTAAGAAAGCTGTTAGAAGAGGCAGACCTGCTTAACAAACCAGATAAGATCTTTAATGTCTACGAATCAGGATTGAACTTGGAGCTACGGAAGGGAAAGGTCATCGTTCCAAGGGCCCAAAAGCATTCTTACTCCCAGGAAAAAGGTGGTTGTGACCATGTAACAGTAAATTGCTGCATTTCTGCTGCAATGGAACATCTCTTCCACCTTTCATTCATAATATATGCAAAATCCTTCCCAAGTGGTAATTATGTTTCAAAGGGACCATACGAAGCCATGTACGGCAAAAGTGACAATGGCTACATGGATGAAGAACTCTTTTACAAGTGGTCTACGGAACTTTTTATACCTAAGACAGCGCATCTAGGAAACAGAATCCTGTTGATTGATGGGCATGGCTCGCATATTAATTTGGAAACTTATGGCCCTTTAAAGTTATATTTTTCCAAGATTACAGATAAGATCCAAATTCTTAGGCTTGGTTTCACACAAAATATCACAATATGCAAAACAGAATTTTCCTCAGTGTTTAAACTTGCATATGAAGAAACCTTTTCACTGTCAAGAGTCTGCTCAGAATTTGCTTCATGTGGGATCCCTTTAACCCATTAGCAATCAACAAAAAACCATTGATGCCTGCAAATCTCGGTTATGAAGACCAAACACCACCTTCAGCCTCAGATGCTCATACAATTTCTCCTCCTCCTCCGACTGTTATATAAACGAGTCACTACCTGCACCAGGTCCCAGTACTGACTCAACTGCAATGAAGCCATCATTACTTGCACCAGGCTCCAGTATTGAGTCAACTGCAACGCCGCCAAATATATCATCATTAATTGCACCAGGCCCCAGTACTGACTCAACTGCAACACCGCCAAATATATCATCATTACCTGCACCAGGCCCCAGTACTAACTCAACTGCAATGCCAAATATATCCTGGTCTCAGCACATCTAGTTGACTTATTCGTCACACCAGTCATAAATAATAAGAAAACTAAAAACCCTAGAATTGTTACTAAGGAATGAGTCAGCACGTCCTCTGAGTATCGCCAGGTCCTAGTTGACAAAATTGAAAAAGAAAATGCATTAGCAAAAGAAAAAGATAGAAAAAGGTTGGAAAGAGAAAAAAATAAAATCGAACAGCAAGAAAAATGAATTGCAAAACAAGACAATAAAAAAAAATTTATTTAATGATGATTCACTAAAGCATAAAAACAACTTGAAAGTGTTTATAGCCATCATGAAAATCCTAGTTTACCGACGTTAGCTTTGGAAATGAAGTGGGAGTATAGGAATTTGTGCGAAAATTTGGCACTTTTTTTCTGTGTTTTTGACTGCGTAATTTTGGCATGTCCTGATACAGGATTATTATCTCCCTTATTTTTTAGTACTTTCAGATATCTAGTGTCCGAAAAAAAAAAAAATTATAACATTAGAGCACAGTCTGTTTCCACAAATCACCCCCTGGCGAAGTTGTACATCCGTCACCACAGCTGTTTGAAGCGGACGTAACAGAAATTTAAAAAAAAATTGGTTGTCATTACTAAAGCTTTAATTTCTCAGGTTCCAGTAACCATTTTCCATTTCTGTAAAAAGGTAATGAAACACAAATAAATTTTCTAAAACCTAGTAAATATCTTTA
>JANTOQ010534012.1:0-10993 GCA_027564595.1 Bythotiara depressa | reverse complement strand
ATTTCAATATTTATATTAACAAAAACTTTAACTGCTGTTTTCTCAGAATTAGGTTTTTCATCTACCATTATGAGTGGCGGCAAAATATCTCAAGAATACCTAATCCGTTTACATTGAAATTTTCAGGAAATGTCTCACGTATAATAAATAGTGCAATGACGCAAAATTGTATCGATTCAGATATCCAAAATAATAATTTGAGGTGTTTTACTTCTACATATAGAGGAAAGATTTTAACTATTCACGTGCTATAATTAAATGGGCATAAGAAAAAACTACTGCATATATTACTTAGATTGTGCGTCATTGCACTCAGTATACATGCTATAACATTACTGCAAAATCTCTTCTTTTGTATATTTTCACATTATTAGATATCTTTGCCGCAGCATTTATCGTTTTTTGCTATCGGCCATTTTGAATTGGTTGCTATGGTAATTAAACATGGCCCTTAGTAACCAAAATTATTTTTCTGGAAGTTTTTATCCATATACTTTCCATTGACTCATATATGAAGCTGAATAATTATTAAATAACGAAAATTGTTCTGAAGGGGCTGTGCTATCTTAAGCCATTCTAAAAACTCCTTTCCAAGTGGGTCTTTAATTGAGAATGATGGTCAGTTAACAGTAGAAACGAATAATATATTAAGACGTTTTGTCGTTGTGGAAGTATATAGTGTGGATCCGTAGTGTAGTGGTTAGCACTCTCGCCTTTGACTTGTGCGACCCGGGTTCGATTCCCGGCTGGAGCAAAGATTTATATATTATACAGAGGTTTACGGATGAAACGGTGGGTAACGTTTCCACGTGAAGGGACCTACTGTCCTTGCGGGGCCACGCCCACTATATGTTGTGTGCGCCACTAATCTGACAATATACATTAATTGTCCTCGTCAGCTAGTGGTGCAGTGTTGTGTATGTGAGTGTCTGTAAGGTGTTAATACCTAACTTGAATAGAAATATATATATATATATATATATATATTCGAAGAGGGAAAGAGAACTTAAGGAAAAGAAAAAAGTAGAGTGTACAAGAAATTTACATTTGGAAACGCTTATCGCCAAAGACAGATGGGCAAGTTTAGAAGAGATGGAAGAAGTAATTCCTTCTCATGTTGATAAATTCAAACAAATTATTGAAAAATGTAAAGAATCTAGTAGACCTACGTATGTTGAACTAGCTTTTGCAACTCGTTTTATATGTACATACTTATTTATAAGAATGAAGTGTTCCAGGCCTGTGATCTATTAGTTTATTACCATAGACATGATAGAAAAAGCAAAAATTAACAATGGTTTTATAGACCAAAAAGACTTTAAAACTGCTGACCAGCACGGTTTCGATACACCTATTATAAAAGATGATGTAATTGTAATGCTAGATATGTATATGACGTTCGTAAGAATCCATCTTGTGACTATGTGATTGTTTCCAACACGGGGAAACAATACAGAGCGTTCAGTACAGAGATGACTGTCTTAGTACATGAAACTATTGGAAAACATATACATCTTACAAGGTGCCGTCAAATTGTCGAAACAGCCAGTTTTGATCGATTACAAACACGTGGCAGGGAAATAATCTCAAGGCACCAGAAGCATAGTTCACATGTAGCAAAAATTTATTACCAAAAGATACTTTCCAGAAACGTTGCCTTGGAAGGAAAGGGTTATATGGAAAAGATGATAGGAGAAAAAAGAAGGAGTAGTATACAAGCTATTTTAAGCGCACTTAATGATCAATGCAATGTAGACGAGCAGTACGATCAAGATTTGCTAAAATAAACAGAATCCATACTGTCGGAGCATACTTCTACGCCCATTTCATTTACCGCAAACGAAATACCTGAAGAAAGTGAACCTGAAACACAAACATTTAAGGCAGAAGTACAAGAAAAAGATGACGAATTATTTATTACAAAAAAAGTCCCAAGTAACACTATTAATTTTCAAGTAATCCGTGACTCTTCCACAAAAGCATTAATTACATCTGACATATACGTAAAGAAGGAACTGGCGACAAAGCGAATAGAGCGAAGTATAAACAAGTTCTCCAAAGAAGAGAATATACTTTTGAAACAAGGAATCCAAAAGTACGGAAAGGAACTTGGAGTACAATACTTATGTCCGGCGTACAAATTTCATCCCGCTAGAACTAGAGGCTCGTTAAGAATGAGAGCAGAGGCGGCAGCTTTTAAAAGATTGTAAAATGTAAAGTATATGTAAAACACAGACAATCGGAATTTATAAGTAGCTTCTAACCAAATTTATACCTACGTGTATAATCTATATCTCGTTGTAGACCCGATGTACCATATTAGAAAAGAAAAAGAAACACTCAACTAGTGTACAAGGCATGTATTAAAAAAATGAATTTAAGTTAACTTCTTCAGTAAATTTGCAAAGATTCTTTGTAACTCGTAGTAACGCCTAGTGGCACGATGTAACCTGTTGTACACCATTACCATTAGTAAAAAGTATAGGAAATCAATTTTGTTACCACACCTCTTTGGAAACAATGAATAAAATGTCGCCTTCTTAACTAGGCCTCTAAAACTTTCTTGTAGCTCGTTATACCTCCTTGTACCTCGTTGTAACCCGTTGTACCCATTACAAAGTAAAAAGTATAGAAAATCAATTATGTTACAAGACCCCTTTGAATATCAATAAAATAAATTCACATCTTTACTAGGCCTCAAAACATTTCTTGTAACTCGTTGTACCTCTTTGTACCTCGTTGTAACCAGTTGCACCCTATTACAAAGAAAAAAGTATAGAAAATCAATTTTGTTACAAGACCCCTTTGGAAAACAATGAAAGAAATTCATTTCCTTTACTAGGCCTCTAAATATTTATTGGAACTCGTTGTACCTCCTTGTACCTCTTTGAAACTCGTTGTACCCCATTACAAAGTAAAAAGTATAGAAAACCAATTTTGATACAAGACCCCTTTGGAAAACAATAAAATAAATTAATTTCCTTTACTAGGCCTCTAAATATTTCTTTAACTCGTTGTACCTCCTTGTACCTCTTTGAAACTCGTTGTACCCCATTACAGAGTAAAAAGTATAGAAAACCAATTTTGATACAAGACCCTTTGAAAATCAATGAAAGAAATTCTGGTTCTTTACTAGGCCTCTAAAAATTTCATATAACTCGTTGTACCTCCTTGCACCTCGTTGTAACTTGTTGTACCCCATTACAAAGTAAAAAGTATAGAAAATCAATTTTGTTACAAGACCCCTTTGGAAAACAATGAGAGAAACTCACCTTCTTTACTAGGCCTCTTAAAATTTATTGGAACTCATTGTACCTCCTTGTACCTCGTTGTAATCCATTGTACTGAATTAGAAAATACAAATACAACTAAAATCCTCTTTTCGTTTTGTAAGCAAGTGCTAGCATGTCTGCTGTAGTCATTTGTAATTATGCGAATAATTACCTGTTTAACTATGTTGATAAAATGAATAATTTCATACTTGTGGATCTGTTGCCTTAACCAAGTGAAGTAGTAGTTGTAATGGTAATTTTGAACTTAAACGTAGAGTTATTAACCTAATAAGTTGAGCATGCACGGACCTTGCCGATTTCTGTCAAAGTTAGTCTCGACTGTTGTCTACACGTGACTTGCATGGTCAACAGCTTCAATTGGCACGAGCCCTTCGTCACTTGAGGTGTTATGCGCAATGACATTAGCATTGTACGATAGGGAAAAACAGGGAACAGCGTCGTCATTATCTAAGAAACTCGAAGGATCACAATTAAAATCGTTGTGAATGGTTCCATCTTTCTCGTTGAGCTCAATGCCAGCGTCAAAAAGTGTTACATTTTCAAGTTGTAATGCTACATAATGAAATATCTGCATGCAATGTTTTCGCATCCATGCTGGAGAAGAACAAGATATCAAGCTTCATCAACTGCTCTAAACACACTACTCTATGGCACATAAAAACGGCCCACTTTCTTTTACTTGTAAATGTACTAAATCTGCTTAATGTGTATTAACTTAAGCACAATATTAAATTTACATTATTAGGTATAAAAGGTCACAAGATCATATGTGATGTCTATAAGGGCTAAATGTGTGTGTGCTAATTGCGGTAAGATTCTGATTCTGATTCTGTCTCGTGATGTTACAACAAAATAAATTTACCTGTAACATTGATGTATTTTTTTGGCAAGGTTTTGGTTTCAAACACCTTTAATCATTTCTTCATCGCTTCATCGTCAGTGCCGCCACCAAAGTCCGGATAAACATTTGTTGTTATGAAGAAGCCGGAGTTATATAAAAGTTTCTTAGCTTCTGAGTGCTTTACTAGTAACATAATCAAGCCACCTACGAAATAATAAATGTCGTAACATTAAAACTTCATACATTCGTATGTGGAACTTTGTTAATGTCTGAAGTTCATTCTCTTTGTAAGCAGGTAATGCAAATGAAAGTGAAATTTAATGTACTGTCTAGTGATACAAAGCCCTTCGAAACTGTTTCACGGTTTGGTTAGGTTTGTGGGTAGGTATTGTTTAGCTTACTGTGTTTGATGTAATCACGTAGTGCGCATAAGGTTCTTCTACACTACACAGTCAATGCACAAACTAATGTTTTCCAAGCCATTACATGGGTTTATAACTCTTAATAATATCTTACTTGCGCCACAATCCCTTAGAGTTGTTACATTGTATAACCTCAAGAAACTTTGATTACTCACCCTGTAAAACTCTTTTTGCATCTTCTACACAGAGATTGTCACTAGTCCACTCGTCCCTGCAGACGATTTGCGTCGTTGCGTCTATCATGGACTCAGAAAATCTGCCATCTCTAACCACACCGATAAATTGAGAGGAAATTATCCCTGAAAATTGTATTAAAAGCTACTTTAAATCACATTTAAAGTGCCAACAAAAATGGAACACACGATACACATGGTGGTAAGGATGCTTTCTTTAAAATGTTTATTAACCAGTTTTACACATATAAACCATATCCATAAGTTATAGCATCTATAGACAATTTAACTAACAATCAAAAGGACTATACCAGCCTGTTTTCTCACTATCAGGAGGGACAACCAGTAACAATTTCGTTTCCTTCATTGGGAACGTCTGATGAAGGAGTAGCTGATAATATTTCTGATAAAACTCTTGACGAGTTTTCCCATCTTGAAAACTGTTTTCGATTCCTTTGAAAAAAAAGAAGGCTTAGCTGAGATATAGTATTCCTTATAGCTATCAGTTTACATAGTAGCTATTATTTTGCTTATTGCGTGGCCAAATACTGGAATACATCACGTAGGAAGTCATTTCGCATTTACACTTTAATTTCATATTCATTACATTTTATTTTTCCCAAACAAGGAAGTAGGGAGGTATACGTATTTGCACAATAAGTATAGCTTGTAGACAAATGCATAATACATGTAGTCATTACCTTCAGCAAATAACTTCGGCTGAGGCATCTGATCAAGCTGGTACCGCACATAGGCTCTGCGTGATCCATTAAGATGGGTTCCGTTCTCTTCAAAAAACTTTGTTTCGATATTGAACAAATATCCATCACTAACCTCGATGAAATTGAAATCAATTTTAATCGGCTTAATCTGCTCACTCGATGGATCAGACAAACGTTTTGTTAGCTTCCTCATAAACGGTAATACAAGATCCGCAACTTCAACACAAGATATTACCTTGATCAAGTAGGTCTTTACGGAGCAACAATAAACGTGATAAAATGACAACTCGTGAGATAAAATATCAGCTCACTCGTAGATTTAAATCCTTTACCTTATGTAGCCACTAGTAGTTTTTATGTTACACCTCAAAACTCGCGAAATCAAACACCAACTCGTACCACAACCGATCAACTCGCAACTCGTAACTTATGTAAACACAAGGGACCTATTTTTCAATATCTCCATATATGTAGCACGCTGTTAAATTAAATTACTATTAAAGTCATGAAAATTTGTTTTTTTAGATACAGTCAACGTCTGCTATTTCGAAAACTCAAGGGACCGAAAGATTTGTTCGTAATAGCGAAAGTTCGAAATAGACGTTCATGATTATTATTAATCATTTGTTTATAGTTGACCAGTTACATGAGTAGTATTCATGATATAAATATACATGAAACTAATTTAGGTCAACTTTAAAATTTTTTTAAATATCATCATATAAAGTGTATAAGTATAACGTGTTTCCGAAAGCTTCTTATATACATAACCTTGATACATGGCACAACCACAAGACTACACATTTCGCTTGATAACATGGACGACCTACGGCATTTTCGACTGTGGCTTAGCTGTAACACAATCCACCTTATAAGATCAAGCAGTTGATATTTCTAACTTTTTATTTTGTAATTGTGTAAAACGGTTTACAACGAGGTACAAGAGGGTACAACATGCCACAGGTAATTTTCAGACGCCTGGTAATAAAATTGACTTTTATTTGTTGTTATTCAATGGGGCCTGCAAATGAAGTTCTTATTTCTAACTTTTTATTTTGTAATGTGGTACAATGGGTTATAACGAGGAACAAGATGTTACAACATGGTAGAAGGAATTTTCAGACCACTGGTAATAAAATTGAATTTTATATATTGTTATTCAAAGGGGCCTGTAAATGAAGTTGTTATTTCTAACTTTTTATTTTGTAATGGGGTGCAATGGGTTACAACGAGGGACAGGAGGCTACAACATGGTACAAGGTATGTTCAGATGCCTGGTAATAAAATTGACTTTCATTTATAGTTATTCAATGGGGCCTGTAAATGCAGTTGTTATTTCTAACTTTTTATTTTGTAATGGGGTGCAATGGGTTACAACGAGAGACAAGGTGGTACAAGAGGGTACAACATGATACAAGGAATTTTTAAACGACTGGTAATGAAATTTAATTACATTTATTTTTATTCAAATGGTACTGTAAATGAAGTTGTTATTTCTAACGTTTTATTTTATAATGGGGTACAATGGGTTAAAACTAGGGATAAGAGTTTACAATATGGTAACATGTATGTTCAGACGCCTGGTAATAAATTTTCCTTTTATTTATTGGTATTCAATGGAGCCAGTACATGACGTTGTTATTTCTATCTTTTTATTTTGTAACGGGATACAATGGGTTATAACGAGGGATAATAGGTTACAACATGATACAAGGAATATTCAGACGCCTCGTAATAAAATTGACTTTTATATATCGATATTCAATGGAGCCTGCAAATGAAGTTGTTATTTCTAACTTTTTATTTTGTAATGGGGTACAATGGGTTACAAGGAGGGACCAGAAGTAACAACATTGTGCAATAAATTTGCAGACGTCTGTTATAAAATTGATTTTTATTTATCGTTATTAAACGGGGACTGTAAATGAAGTTGTTATTTCTAAATTTTTATTTTGTAATGGGGTACGATAGGTTACAACGGGGTACAAGAGGGTACAACTTGGTACAAGGAATTTTCAGACGACTGGTAATGGAATTGTCTTTTATTTATTGTTTTTCAAATGGTCCTGTAAATGAAGTTGTTATTTCTAACCTGTTGTTTTGTAATGGGGTAAAATGGATTACAACGGGATACTAGACGAAGTTACAACGTGGTACAAGGAATGTTGTGATGCCTCGTAATAAAATTGACTTTTATTTATTGTTATTCAATGGGGCCTGTAAATGAAGTTGTTATTGTTAACTTTTAATTTTTTAATGGGGTACAATGGGTTACAACGAGGGAGAAAATGTTACAAAATGGTACAAGGAATTCTCAGACGACTGGTAATAAAATTGACTTTTATATATTGTTATTAAACGGGGCCTGTAAATGGAGTTGTAATTTCTAACATTTGAATGTGTAATGGGTTACAATGGGTTACAACGTGGTACAAGAGGGTACAACATGGTACAAGGAATTTTTAGTCCACTGGTAACAGAATTGACTTTTATTTATATTTTTACGATATTGAGAGAGTTGAATAAAAACAACGAAACGATAAACAGTGTCTGATTTCAAGATATTACAATGGCGACGAGAATACATTTATAATTGTAGAAAAGTAATGAGTAGCAGTGAAGAAGAATGAATGACTACAGCAACAAACATGGCAGTTTCGCTGAATATTCCAGTATTCCCAAAATTCGATCTCGACGACTAAATAAATAAATACTTGTATGTTTGCATACCGTAAATGTTTAATGCAGCATAAGCAGAAATTAAACAAAAACGTAAATTAAATACGAACCTTCTAGAAAAGGTCCGGGGAAAGGTACGCGGTCTTTTCTGTACTTGTACTTGACAAATGCACGGGTTGTACCATGAAATTCCGGATTGGTAATAAATTCCTTTTTCATGATTTCAAAGCATATTCCGTATGGTTGTACATTATAAATTACTTGCAGCGGCCGTATTAGCCGACATTCCGTTTGTGACAGAAGGTTTCTGACAACGCTCATACATGGTGTTAAAACCTCGGCGATGTCTTGTTTGCACAGGCACGTCAAAATAATCTTTTTTATACTGCAGCAGTATACCGATGTGAATTTACTTTCATTAATCTTTTTATATATTTCACCACGGCACAAGGAAAATCCACGATTCTCCATTAGTCTCCTAACTACGTCTACAGTAACACAAATTTTGTTGATGCGCCTTCGAGCATTGAAAGATTGTACAAAGCTTATTTCAAAACCACTCAGCCAGATAATAAACATTTCTATAACATCGGCTACCGTACCGTCCGTTTGGAAGTCAGGAAAATCACAGCAATTCATAAATAAGGAGATCCAAGCTAACCAGAGAACTACAGGCCGATTATAGTTTTAACGGTGCTTTCCAAGATTTTCGAGAAAGCAATACACGAACAATTAACCTGATTCTTGAAGCAAAACAAGCTGTTAACTCAGTATCAATTTGGTTACCGAACAAAACGGTCAACGAAATTAGCATCAACTCTATTGTGTGATGACATCAGAAAAATGATTGACAGTGGTGTCACGACAAGTGGTAAGCTTGTAGGTTCTGTATATATAGATCTCACAATTTGAGACAAATAAGTCGTTATTTTGATGAAAATGGACTGATTATAAATTTAAAAAAGGGTAAGACAGAAGTCATGCTTTTTGGTACTTCGAAACATATACCATATACGAACAAAAGACTTTCCGCTCGCTATCGAAGTCAACTGATCAATTTTGTCTACGGGTACAAATACCTTGGTAATATCCTTGACAACCATCTTAACTTTTAATCTAATTTCAACAAATCTTATAAAAAAGCTAGTGGGCATTTGAAATTATTGAGCAAGCTTCGACAATATCTAACACAACAATGATGATTGTTCCATTATTAACTTATACTGGTATTGTTAATCTACAACTTACCGGTACCCAGTCTCAAAAGCTAAAATCTTTTGTAGAAAGAGGAAAGAGGATCATAAATGTTACATCATTGCCGAGCATAGAAAAAATTTCATACAAGGAGTCGTGTATCTTAATTCGAAAGAGTCTGGACAAGTCTAATTTCCAAAAACTATTTTGAGAAAACGAACACAGAATCAGCACAAGGAATTGTTCGTATTCGGTAAAACTCTACCGAAAGTGAACTTAGACCTTGGAAAACAGACATTTTCGTTTATGGGAACTAAAATTTACAACAATCTTCCATTAGAAATACGGAAAATAGATCAGTATGACAAATGTTTAAAGCTTATCAAGATTTACTTTAGTTGGAGAGTTTTTATTGATGTTGTTTTTTTGTTGTTTTTTTGTAACGTTTTAATAGCGTTTTTATCTATTATTAGCATTTTCAACTTTTTTATCCCCAACCTATGTTTTATTTTATTTTATCTAAACAGGTCAAACATTGACACCAGTTTTGTATATATTGTATATAAATACTGAAGTTTTTAACCTGTATTAATATTCTTAATAAATAAATAAATAAATAATCAACTCTTAAAATTCATAAATAAAACATAAATGTTTAAAGTCACTGTGTTTTCCCAACTCTACATGTAATGGTAATTATCACACAGTTATAATGAACTCTAAAGTAACGAATAACAAGCAACTTGCCTATAAAGAAATCACATTAACAAAAGTTTAAAAATACCTGTTTTATCAGCCACAACATTAACATTTAGCTTCGTAAACTTTATATTTTCTAAAGCCTGCAACAACCGACGGCGAACATCCTCATCCAAGCTTGAACAAATTATAAGGTTTACAGGAGATTTGACGATCGAATCATTACCAGACGAATCAATGTTCTCTGGCAAACCAATTCCTTGACGAAAGTCCTGTCTTCTTACGGCATGCTCGTGTGACTGTACAGCAAATTCAGCAGCCTCCACAAAATTGTGGACTTTCAAAACCTGATATAAGGCTGACGAATAAGAACCTAGGTGGAGTACGAACTCTTTCCTAAAACGTAGAAAGTGAATAATTTCAAAATACTGACATGTATAAAACTGTCGTAGCATAGAACTATAAACACCATACATATAAAATACATTTCAAATTAACAGCTCCTATGGAAATGTAACAACAAGTAATAACGAGTAACAGCGCGTAACAACGAGTAACTATCCTTCTTACTTTACATTTGAATTCTCAGAAGATGTAAAAAGGTAACAACAAGTAATAACAAGTAACAACGGGTAACAATGAGAAACTAGACTTCTTACTTTAGTTTGCAATTATCAGTAAAGTAAAAATGTAACAACAGGTAATATCGAGTAACAACGGGTAGATAATATAAGATAATATTTATTTCACTGTATATGATATATAATTACAGTAGGAGACCAGCCAAATAGCCTATGGTATGCTAATCAAGGACTGGCCCCCATTTAATTTACAAATAATCAATAAATTAAATAATCAAAATTTAACAATATTTTTTATTATTTTTATTATTATTTTTTTCTATTCAATTTAGGTATTAACACCTTACAGACACTCACATACACAACACTGCACCACTAGCTGACGAGGA
>JANTOQ010533901.1:0-10995 GCA_027564595.1 Bythotiara depressa | reverse complement strand
ATCGTCATCGTCATCGTCATCGTCATCGTCATCGTCATCGTCATCGTCATCGTCATCGTCATCGTCATCGTCATCGTTATCGTCATCGTCATCGTCATCGTCATCATCATCCTCATCATAATTGTGCGATAGAGTGTTAATAAATGTTGTAGATTCATCTGATGTATTTTTCTTGTTTGTTAAACGTGTTAATTCTGTAGGATCGTGTTTGATGCGACTTTGATGCTATAGAGAGCTTCACACCAGTCTTTCTTTACGTTGAACACAGTAAAAGGTGTATCGTGATCAAAAATTTCATCAGTAAGAACACATTATGATGGACACGTTTCTCGGGCATGTTACTAATGATATGAGTCTGTGTTGGTACATAATAGATCAATATTTAGATTCCCAGTTAAAATTATTTTACGTAGATCTGTGCAAGGAGATTGTCTAGTTTTTCCAGCCAATCTTGTTTCTCAGTCTCAACTGAACTTGGTTGATACAGCACTGCAACATGATAAGAATTATTTTTATCCTTTCTGCAAATCTCTATCCAAAGGTGTTCTAACGATTTGTCAATCTTACCAAGATCTTTACGTTCAGTGAACACGATGTTTTCTTTTACGTAAAACCCAACTCCTTCTCTTCTTCAGTTTTCGCGATGTTTGAAGATGGATTTATAACCGTTGATTTGTACATATTCTTGTTGATACAGGTTATCTTTTAAGGTCTCTTTATATGTAGACCAATATATCGGTCAGGCTATATAACTCGTCAAAACGATATCTCGCTTTATCCATGTTTCTGTAGGGATATCGCTTGAGTGTTTATATGGCAAACGAGTTATCTCGCCAAACTGATATCTCGCTTTCTTCAACCAAGATATCGCCTGGCAGGCATGAAAAAACTTTGTCATTTTCTCATATAAACGGCTCAAGCGAGATAACTCGGCGAGGCGAAGTGACTTTTGAACACTGCGCATGCGTTAAACACAAAAAACAGAAACAACATGACTGACAGAGAAGACGTGCCAGGTCATGCTGAAGAACCTGTTAGGAATAAAACTCGAAAGAGTCAACAAACTGATGTAAAAACATTTGCTTGGACGGATGCAATGCACACTACACTATTGGCAGGCCTACAGACATGCAATAATAGTTATGAATACTCTATACACTATTGGAAGGCCTACAGACATGCCATGATAATTGTGAATACTCTAATATTGACTTTGATGCCGATAATCAGTATCCGCGTAAAGAGTTATCGAAAAAGTACGAGAACGACTTCGGGACTGTGTCAGTGTCTACGCCACCAATACCAAGTGAGATGTCAAAGGAAGAGAGGGAAAAGTTTGAAAATAAGTTGAAACCGGAGTACATTTTGATTAACCGTAACTATAATAGAGTACTGCAGAAAGTGAAAGCCCTTCGTCAGAAAAGCTATCATTGTTGGAACCAGAAGTGGCAGTGGTAAAGTCGTATATGATCACTATGATTTATTAAAAACAAAATGTGTTATCAACGTATCTATCTTTCGTTTTTCATGTAATATAAACAAGAAGCGCTATGCGCTTGAACATCATGGCTATGGGCAATGTAAGTTTAGACGAGATGAAAAAATTATAATGATTTTTGTGAAACTTCTGTTTTGGGAAAATAATATGAACACTAAAATAAATGGTAAAGATAAACGATAGACCTTTCCCAAATTGCACCTTTTTTGTATAAGTACATTCAAGTTCAAAGCTCTCTCCATGCAAAATCATACAGTTCAAGCGAACTTTCCGCATCAACATTCAAATTCGAAATAAAATTTTCCGGGAAGTCATTTCAGAAAAGGTCTATCAATCTGAAATAAAGTATCAGTAACTGGTGAAAAAAGAATAACATTTTATGCTCCATTAGCTGCTCCGTCCATTTTTATCGCTCAGTTTCATACACCTTTCAGATTCTCGACCCAAACTTTTACAACGTGAAAGAAATGCAATGAAAATTGAAACGAATGAGTTAAACCAACCGGACTGTTTTGTATTTGTGGTAGCCATTATTGGAAGTTTGTGAAATAACAAAAATATGGTCATCAAATGTGTTAACAATAAGGGCCTTTTTACATGGATACAAACTCAAACAGGTATCATATTTCATGTCAGTCGGAAACTGTTGTTGGATGTTTGCCAAGCAAGTATATTATACAAAGTTCATTTAATACAGAAAGTATATATATTAACATAGAATATAAGTTTAATTGTCAGAAAAGTATATTTGCAATATTTACAATAACACTCTGTAGCACTCTTTTGTTTACGATTCATTTAAAATTCACCTCCGGGGAAAATTAAATTATATGCTATATCGATTATCAATTCCAAGACAGCAAGGTCTAAATAAAGAGCTTCAAATTATTCAACTAGCCTACATCAAAGTTTCAATTATGTATTTTTGTTTGTACTCCGTACATTAAAGTTTATTAACCAAACACTCCTCACCGACACATAGGATAGACGCATTAGCTAGCTAGCTTCTTCTTCGTTATGTAGTGTACAGTTAGAATAACATAGTTCGTAAATTTTGCATGTTGTTTTGAAACATTTGTACCACCACGGAATAACTATATAAGGAAAAAACTGTATGTATTTCATTGCAATTGCTGTCCATGTATAGTTTATAAGTTATACATTAAGCCGTGTCGCATAACAAAACAAATTTTAAATTCTAAAAAGTGTTCCGTCGTGGTACAAATGTTTAAAAACACTATGCAAAGTTTACGAACAATGTTATTCCAACTGTGTACTACAAACGGTGAAGCTAGCTAGCACCTATTGTATCTATCCTTACGTGTCGGTGAGGAAAGTCTGATTTAATAAACTTTAATGTACGCCGTGCGTAAACAAAACAAACTTTTATATACTGTTCTTTTCCACGGCCGCGACTGTAAAATCATTTAAAAAATAGATATATTCACTGTCAAGGCGCGACACTATTAAATGTTTTATTCCTTACAGTCGGGACAAAGAAACATAAAAGTTTATTCGAAAAAGACAGGCTGCTTGGAGGTAGGTAGCTAAACCTTTAAGGTTTCGGATTAATTTTCTGCAAGGTTTCATGATGATGGTATTTGTTTCAAAACAGGTATTGCAAACAATTTTATTCTACATCTGTACTATATGATAAGGAAGCTACTGTAGCTACAATACAAAACTACTGGGATAAAATACATTATTTAGCAGAATAATTTCCTAAAAATGGGTGGTTAGGTCTCCCCTTCAAAAACGCAATGTTAGTTAGCTGCACTAGCTAGCTCCGTTTTGTACAAAATTTACCAGAGGATATGGGAGGCATTCTACTCTGTACTACAAAGGCTCTCACTACATTTAAATCGGGAGAAGATAGCGCTAGGCACCAACAAAATGTTGGCTAGCTGAGTATATAATTATATATTTTGGTAGTTTCAGCTAGCTCCATTTTGTACAAAATTAACCAAGGAGATTGGGGACATTCCACTCTCTACTTCAGTGGGTCTCAGTACATTTAAACATAGTCATAAGAAGAAAATAACTATGATTTAAATCAAGAAAGGATAGCTAGCTAGCCACGAAATGACAGTGTACAAGTATGGTTAGGGTGTTCACCAAACACCTCTTACCTTTTCCTTTGCCTGTTACCATATACTATTCTGACCTGTTTCTTTCCGACTTCGCATTTATAACAGAATGAAAAGACAGGTCCAACGATAGTACATAAATTTGGTATGTTAATTGGCCAACTTGTAAAAACAACAACAACAAAAAGTCCATTCATCCGACACTTTATTAACTCCGGCGCTAAATTTAACGAAACGACCCCGGGAAGGTTGAAAGCCTTTGCCACAGTTAATGTGCTTACAAGTACGGAAAAGTGCAGAAAACGCGGAAATGCCGGCATGGAAATGTTATAGATGAACAAGTCAAGGGCACAGTGTAACTGAAAAACTGTGCTAAATAAAATTAAACTTTGAAAAAATAGAATTTTGGGAAGCTGAATGAACGCCGTATGAACTAGCTTCTTCGCTCATGTAAAGGGCAACCGAAACGATATGAAAGTTACATCGGCGGCGGCAAAGATAATAAAGAGGTCCTAAAACAAGTTTTAGTTAAGGCAATAAATCATAAATTGTAAATCGATTCTCATATTTATAGTTATCATAAAAAACGTAGCTTTAATTAACTCTTAAAACGTAACTTTAAAAAATTTAAATAAGTAATTACCGGTGCACCACAAGCAAAACGAAAGCGATAACTCTCTCTATATATAACTAACTGTTTAGGGGTGGTCAGTCGGGAATTGGGACGTAAAATGTTTTTATCATTTATGAGTTAGGGTCAGGGTTTTGGCATATTTCCGTAAAAAACTAAAAAACTAAAAAACTAAAAAACAATTATTTATAATAATAAAATGCCATAACCCTGACCCAATTCTATTTTTAAATATTACGTTTATTATTATTTTAATGATTATCATAAAAATAACAACATTTTAATACTTTATGGTTATCAGTAATTTTGCTTTACAGGACTCTTTGTCTAATTGAACCCGACATGAAACTTCCCCCCGTTGCTTTTAAATAATTGTGTATCATTCTTTAAGCTTACTTCGTTAAAATTTAAAATACTTAAAAAAATTCTGGTGTGTATCTCAGTGACGGAACTCAATGGCTTCCCGACAGCTCGAGGTTACTGTAATGGAGCAACTAAAAATGTAACCTCTGATGTTCCCCGAATGGGCAACCCAAAATTAAAATTGTACGTTTTGTTGACAAGCTCTGCAGCCAAGCCAAGTACTTTAAACTCAAATTAACATTATCAACTTCCCTAATAAAAACAAATTAACGATTAATGCTGCGTTTTCTTAATTATTTAGCGCTAAGTAAGTGCCACGAACGTAATTTTCATCGCATTCCCTTCGTATGTAGCGCTAAGTAAGTGCCACGAACGTAATTTTCAACTCAATTCTCTTCGTATCTAGCTCTATATAATTGCAAAGAATGTAATTTTCACTCAATTCCGTTCATTTAGTGCTAAGTAAGTGCCGCCGCTAAAGTAATTTTCAACGCATTCCCTTCGTATGTAGCGCTAAGTAAGTGACATGGACGTAAAACTAGTACTTACGTAATTATTGCTTCAAAATATTAAATACATTTTTTTTTAAATGTTTTGCTGTTTCTTCCTCGCTTGATCACCAATGTACATTATGGTAAGCTATGAAATTTAGTGCAATCAGTACTCCAGTTTCCTCTAATATTAATTTGTCTGCATTTTCTTACTGTTTATTCATTCCGTATCGAAGGTGAAGTGTACAATTGAAACGTGAATAAATAATAAACACTGTCAATGTAAGTTTAGTTTTCATTGCATGGAAACTACAACAATTCACTGAAATTCATTAAAAAAAGCACAAAGGTTTAAAAGTTCAAGAGCAAGAGCTGATCTGAGCCTCAAATTTTTACCAAAAGCACAATAACCCAGACTTAAAGGAATGTTTATGTCAGCAAATTTTTCATGATTTGTTTAATTCCTTGAAAGACTCCTATAAATATTTTGGTGACAAAACAATTTATATCTCACACTATTATTAAGATATCGCTGTTTGAAGTTTTTCTGTTTCCTCAATAAGTTTTTTGTTCGATTGAATCTGAAGTGCATACTTGGCATAACCGTCTTAACAACATCTTCCATGTTTCAAGATTATGTTTCTAAAATTCAGGCTGACCATTATTCAGATCAACAGCAGATGTTCAGCTGTTAGTAGCCTCTTGTTATGTATTTTCTTCCACATAAGTATAGCCATCGATCTTCAAGCGCACAGCTCTTCTTGTTGATATTTAAAGTTCATTTAATTTTTCGTAAACATCAGAGAGATCAGGATTATACAGTAGGATGGTTTTTATGGCGATTTCATATTATTATTCCTTGCTGCTCTAATCAATAATGTTAATATATTTCAAGTTGACGAGTAAAGATTTTGCATCTAGTAACAGTTATATACATTCAGCAGCATTATTTAACGTAGCATAATGGCAACTCCCTGATTTCCTGGAACCACATTTTTTTTCCAGGTTTGTCAGAACTTTTGTGATTGATAAATATCTGTTTGTAAAATATTTGTTGCTTAGGAATTATTATTTGAATGTAAATAATAACTCTTAACAGTTGACGCGTATTTTTCCAAAACAAAAACTGAGCCGAATATTATGGAGAAGGAAGTGTCTCGTTTGTGAAAGGAGAAGGGCTACATTCATGATATGCGACTCGCAAATCTAGAAAGGTTGAGACGTTTACAAAATTAGCGCCGTAATGTCAGGGTTATTTTGTAACAAAGCAGTAAACAATTTATGCCTCAATAATTAATATATCGAGTCCGCGTTTAAGCTGGATTTGCACTAGGAGAATTAATTCGCGCGAAGCGAATTTTCCCTGCAATCTGATTGGCTTGCGTCAAAATTCGATTGAAATAAGTAGAAAACATTTCTACTATTTTTTTTGTTCCGCGAATGAATCAATAGAAAGGAATCACCTTTTCGCTTCGCTCGAATTAATTCGCCTAGTGGAAATCCGGCTTTATGGTGTTATGAGTACCAATTTGGTTTCTTTTTAATATCCAATCCTTAACACAGATGGACTTTCTTTTCCTTCTTCTTTTCTTCGCATCTAAAAATATTCCAGCACTTCCTGATATCGCACAAATATTAACGCATGGTTTTTTATTGCTGCAGAGACATTTTGAAAGAAATTAACGTTTTCCCGCGCATTTTTATTATCTTTGTATATATCTTATTCGAAATATATCAAAATTAAGAATATCCTAAGCGAATATCGTACAGTGTAACTAGCCTGTAAGCGAGATACTTTATTTTTAAGAAGAATATATATTTGATTTCCTGGACCAGTTCTAAGAGAAAATATTTATTATCTGGTAAAATCAACAGTTCTTACAGAGATAGTCCTGCTTAGTGTTAAATGGAAGGGTTTCAAGAAAGTTATTTTCTTGGAACAGTTATGTTGGCTGTAGACCACGGCTGGCTAACTACCATGATTTTTTTGATCTATTTTAGATTAATTAAATGTGTTCGTAAAAAAACTCGTATATGTGCGCCTTTAACTGACAAAATGCAAATATTTTACGGGGATTCGCCCCAGTACTACACTTGTCATACTGGTTGTCGCGGATTACGTCGCCAACCAAATTAAAATTAAAATGTTATTTTCTGCCCCTCCCCCCCCCAATCAAATTAAAAAATGCGTCGCAGGCAAAATAAAATACTTCCTGGAAGTTAAGTACACGTATTTTCTTATGAAACCTCTTGATTGATTCTAAAAATAACCAGGCTAAGTCATCATCGTCTTCAGTCATCAGGCAAATTGAACTGTTCTAAGAAAAATATTTATAAAGGTGTTATAAGAGACAATATTTCTTTTCTGTCAAATTGAGCTGTTCTAGGAGAGATGCAACAATAGGCATTCTCAAATAAAATGTATTTTTCTTGGCAAAATGATGTTTTCTAAGAGATACATCCCGTTTCCTAGAAAATAAAGATGTTTCAACGAAACTCACACTATTTTCTGGATTCGTCGTAGCACACTTCCTGACAGTTAAAACACCTATTTTAGAACAGCTCTGCTGGCAGCTTCTGAAACATTTAATATTTTTTCATTGTGATTATTTATGGATAATGGATACCAGGTCGTAAAATAACTTTTGTGGAAGAATAACAAAGAAAAATATTTACTATAAATAGACCTTTACCGAAATTCATATTTGTGACGTCACTCGAAACTTTTGTTTGTTTTAAATAAAAAATGGATTTGAGAATCAAATCAATCCGTCAAAAGTTGTATATATGTTCAATGTCTTAAATTCATACCATTTTTCTAGAAAGAACTACAGCTGTTTTAAGGTTGAAATTTTTGAACAAAGTGCATAGAAACGAGGCTTAACGTGATTACAGAATTATGTAGATAATCGGAGATAGCTATTCGATTCTTTTACTTTCATTTTCTTAACCATATCAAAATCCATGCTGTAAGTAAATCACAAACCTGACAAAATATAAATAAGGAGCAGGAAAGACTAAAAGAAGCAACAACTTAACATCATCTAGTTAACGAACTATTACTACCATAAACTCGTCCCAGACCTTTTCTTAACACTCAGAAGCGACATCTCGAATTGGTGTACAATCTAACTTTTGTTGTCATTGACAATGCCTTAAGACCGCAAGGCCTCACGGGAACTGGCAGGTATATTACTGAAAAATCCTCTCTGGAGGAGAGCTAGCGTCATGGCGTCACTGAAGTGTGATAATGAATTTTGATGATAATACTTTAGTCTGGAAGTGAACTGCAATAAACTATTTTGAAAAACAATCCTTCGAGTTGTCGTTCAATTGAGCTTTCCCGAAATAAAAATAATAATCAAATTTATGAGAAGGTACAATCGTTATCTAAAACATTTGAAAATTTTAAGTATCTACGATAAGTAGAAAGGTTGTTTTGTGTATAGTAAATACTCAGTCAAAGCTCTATAAATAATTCTGTAATGGCACTAAGCCTCGTCCCAACGTAGAAATTCAATCACTAACAAAACTAAAAAAGGGGGGCGTACTAGTACAACCAATCGCTCATAAGGACCTGAATGCTCTCCTGAAGGAATGGCCCGAAAAAGCCTTCGATGGACAAACATATGTCCACCTAGCCAACTCCCCAGATGCCAGGCCATGGGTATGCCTAAATAAATACCCGACGAACCTAGAAACATCTGAAATAAAAAAAACCCTAAACGACATGAACGTGGGGATCGAGGGCCTCCACCGCGTCATGAAGGGTACCCTCTCCACAACATTAACAAAATTCAAGCTAACCAACCCACAACACCAAAAATCCCTCAAAAATCTGACCATCCAAGACACCACCTACTCTATTCGCCTATACCTGGACAAACTATACAAGAGATGTACAAACTGCCAGCGTATAGGACACATCAAGTCCCAGTGCAAGGACAGATACCACTGTGTTATCTGCTCCCAAACCACATGCCCAAGGGGAGACTGCCAAACAATGAGGAAGAAATGCGTCAACTGCCAAGGAAACCACCCCTCATCTTACAAAGGATGCCCGGCAGTCAAACAGGTAACAAAAACCAACTACGAGACTGCAAAAATATCCCAAACCAACTCCACCGTCCAACAAAGCAGAACTCAGATTAACAAACTCACCCAAGTGATACTTAAAATAAAAGAAACACTAACAGAAAAATTCAACAAAAAAAAGAAAACTACAACAGATCAAATAAAACCCCTTTTAGAAAAACTCCACCAAGACCTCCAACTAAATCAAGAACAAACTAAAATATTCACTAAATGGTTTAACACCCTTATCTCAATTATAGCAACACCAAGTACGTCACAGGCCCCTGCAGCAACTCCATCAAATGAACGAATTAAGGATCATTCAATACAACGCTCGGGGCCTATGACCTAAACTTGAGGAATTAAAAGTCCTTATACAGGAACACCACCCCCATGTCATCTGTGTAAACGAGACATATCTAAAAACCCGGATGAAAAACCCCTACATCCCTAATTATACCTGGTACCGCGAGGATAGAAAAACGGGGAGAGGAGGTGGCGTATGCATAATTGTCAAATCTGACATAGCACACACCCCCAACCCCCAACAAAACACAAAAACAACTAAGCCTCACGAACACATATCCATCCAGATCCACCCACAGCACACTCCACCAATCCACGTTACCTCTGTATACTGCCCGGAAGGACACCCCGAAGAACAATTCTTCCGTGAGCTATCCAGAAACAAACCCAGACACATCCTATGTGGGGATTTCAACTCCCCCCACCAAACTCTGGGATCCTCCACAACAACCAAATCTGGAGAAAAACTGTTAAATATCATCCGAAAGAACAACTATACAGTGACAAACACGGACCTGCCAACCACATTCTGTGAATGGTCAGGGACGGAGAATGTGATCGACCACATCCTCATCACGGAAAAACTAACGCCCAGATTCGTAGACATTCAAACCCTGCAGGACATGGGCACAGACCACAACCCCATCATGGCCACACTCACCATTTCCGCATTCCAACAGCCAAAAACACCACCCAAACCAATCCAGCAATACCACAAACTCGATTGGGAAAATGAAAACTCCTTCCTCCTAAACTCCTACCACATGTTCTCCCCACAACCAAGCCCAGCAACAGATAGAATCAACCAGAAAGCAGATCACCTCACAAACCTCATCCACCAGATCCAAAACGCCATCCCTACACACTACCCAAAATCAAACACCCCAGGCCTCCCACCACAAACAAGAGAACTAATCAAAAGAAAACACCAACTAAGAAATAAATGGAAGAGAACGAACAACCCAGAAGATAAAACCACATATAATAACATAACAAAAAAAGTAAAAGAAGAAATCGCCAAAACAAAAAACAGAGAATGGGAGGAACTATGCGACGAAACAGAGTTAAACGGCCAAAAAAATCAATGGAAAACAATAAAAAAACTACTAGGAAACAAAAAGGGACAACGAGACTATCCAACACTAACCACAACACACAACAACCATCGAGAAATACACAAAACAGACCAAGAAAAACTATCCGCATTCCAAAACACCCTCAAACCCATCTTGCAAGCCAACACTGACCCACCCCAATTCCACAACAACTTCAAAGCATATGTAGACTTGTACGTCCAAGTCCACCACCTATACTATAACCCAACACAGAACCCAACACAAACCATCCAACACATACCAACCCCAGAAAAAAACATAACAAAAAAAGAAGTAAAACAAGCCATCACCAAACTCAAAACAAATAAAGCCCCAGGGATGGACAAAATCAACAACAAATTAATAAAACTCCCCAAACCTGCTCTAACCATAATCCTATCTGAACTCTTCTCCCTCTCACTCCAACACGGCCACATCCCCCAGGAGTGGA
>JANTOQ010533790.1:0-10996 GCA_027564595.1 Bythotiara depressa | reverse complement strand
TTTGGGGGGGGGCGGAATCCGCCCCCCCCCCCCCCTAGTCCTGAACCGCTCAAAAAAGCCTAGGCTGAATAGGGTTAAATAATGTTTTCATAATTTCTGATCGCTAGCGGATAACAAATCATTTAACCGAATCCAGACTGGGTTTTTACCCACTATATAACTGGGGGCGTTGGGCCCCTCTCTTGTAAATTCTTTATTTTTTATCCATTTGACGTTAAGCTTACCAAGATACATATTCGACCTTTCCTCTATCTGATTATCAACAAAAATAATTAAATGGCACATAATTTTTTATGACGTCAGCATTTTTTACAGACCTACTGTAAAACGTTTATAATTTTATATTGCAAAAAATGTCATATACCGACATGTCGTTGCATAATTATGAAATATATCACAAAGCCTTTAGAAGTCATAGAAAAGTAGTATTATATACGTTTGTAGTAATCAATAGATTAATGAAGTTATAGTAAAGAAGTTAGATGCTACAATAATAATTTAAGCTGATATTAACCAACAAGAAATAAACTAATGGAAAGAGAACAATCAATAAAATACATTTAGACACGTCGCCTATTTTATTCAATTCAGGTGACTCTCACTTTTAAGCCTTCCTTTATTGTTAATTAATATTGTGTTGTTTCAGTACATGTAATGGAAAAACAATTTTCATTTGATACCATTTTGCATTGTTCTGATGCATATAGGAGGTTGTATATGTGGGAGTTTTTTGTCAATAATCAAATGCTCTTTAATCCGAGAGCCTAGGAGTATGGAGGTTTCTCAGTCTCAAGTCTCAAGATCTAAGTCTCAAGTCATAGGTAAACTGAAAAAGTTTAACTTCCAAGTTCTTTATTTGTGTGCCAAATATTTATGACCAGGATTGTAGATTCGATTTTGTAAACACAAGGAAGTTCACACGTTGCATTGACAAATATTATGTTACCTCCATAGCTAAGTAGCTGCATTTTAGTCTTAGTATTAGCTATTTGCTAGGAAACTCGTACCAAGAAGAGATGACAAAATATTATAGACTCTAAGAGGTAATACACTCACCTCAGCGCCAGTGTCAATTTCTAGTGTAACTTGCTGTCAACAGATTGGCAGGATCACTTTCTCCAGTTCTCGTCTATATATATATAATATATATATAATACCATATACTCTCATTTTAATGACGATAATATTTCACGCCGTGTCATTCAGGGACCATTATTGAAACTTATAAATAGTTTTTTGCCCAACAGATTCCAAAGAGTAGTTCTCAGTGGTCAGTGTTCTACTTGGAAAGAGGTTATTGCTGGTGTACCACAAGGATCTATTCTAGGACCCCTATTCTTCCTTATTTTTATTAATGACTTACCTTGTGGCCTGCAATCTAATGTAAAGATTTTTGCTGATGATACATCACTGTTCTCTGTTATGTTTGATAATATAAGGTCATCAAATATTTTAAATGATGAGTTAAAATTAATTACAAATTGTGCTTTTAAGTGGAAAATGACTTTCAATCCAGATCCTTCTAAACAGGAAACTGAGATTACTTTCTCTACCAAAGTCACAATTACACAACTTCCTGCATTAACATTTAGTGAAAGTTTTATATGTACAAAAGATTTCCACAAACATCTTGGCATGGTACTAGACAAAAGACTAACTTTTAATCATCATTTAAAAGAGAAAATTGCTAAACCGAATAAGGGTATAGGATTGATTACCCGTTTATACCCATACTTACTAAGACATACTTTGATTAATATTTATAAGGCCTTTGCGAAACCACAATTGGATTATGGCGATATAATTTATGATAATCCTGATAATGAAAGTTTTTCACCAAGATTAAATCCGTTCAGTATAATGCTTAAGATGTGAGCATTGTTAATCGTTGGCACGTCTTAACTTGCGTTGAAATTCACAACTTTACTTCGACACCATATCGTGATCTTACGTTTAAGCAGTTTTTCTCAAAACACAATAGTGTTCTTACAGAACTTCAAGAGACTACTCAAACAGAACTTGTAATATATATGCGTAGTGTCCTATGAGTACTTACATGAAACGACTCATGTAATTTTCTCATGAAATTGGTATCACGACAGCTTTTGGTATCTAGCTTTCTCTTTGTTGTTGATACTAATATATTAATATATATTATTTTATTTATGCAGTTATTTTTTTATATGATTACCTAGGATTTTTGGAGCATATAGAGTGACATAAAGACGATGGATATTGTAAATGAAGTTATATAACGAAAATATGCATAGACTTTTGAACGATAATATTAAATTACTTAACAAAGACAAAGGACGGTTGCAACGATTCTTGAGAAAACTTAGCAAGAAAGACGTTTTTAGCAAAACAATATATGGTAGCATTTATCCTAGAGGTTCTCAACCACCCATAATTAATGGCTTTCTTAAAATACACAAAGTTAAGAATGAATCTGAGACACCACCTTTTTAACCTATTTTTAGTTATATAGAGAGTTATAACTAGCTTGCAAAATTGTTATGTGATTTACACATACACCTCTCTTTCCAGTATATCCAGACTCCTTCAGATTCGTTAAAGATATTCAACAGGTAAGTGAATTTGACAAATTTTTAGTTTTATTATCAAAATTGATAAGAAATATCTCAAATAATTATTTGTATTTACCACTTCACAGTCTCACTTCCGCAATCATACACAAAAATATTGAGATTTTTTACCATTTTAGGCCCCTTTCATGTTCCCTCCCTATTCGGTAGAGCGTCCATAGATCCAGAGGGAGATAGGTGTTGACGGGATACTCGGTAGAGTCACACTTGCCTATGTATTGTCATCAGAAACAAGGGAGAGTGTTCTTAATTCATTGATGTTTCCATCTCAAGACGTCTCAAAGTCCGATTTCCTCCAATTCGGAGGCAAGCGAGTCAACCTCTCCATTTGCAATCGTGCTGTAGTATTACAGTTATTTCAGTTATTTATTTTTTGTGCCCCAAAGGGCGATCAATGGCGATAAGTGCCGCGGTATTATCTTTCGATAGCAATGCTACGTACAATTAAAATATATTAACCTATGCTAGGTAACAACAAAATTGAAAAAAATAAGGTAAAAATTTATAAAAATTATATATATACTATGTACAAGGCCCTAGCAGGGGCTTTACAATATTTTATTTGTGTACAAATATGTTCAGTGTCGTCACAAGCGTTATATGTTATCGTAAATCATATTTCCAGTTTTTGCAACCAAAGAGTACCAAAGATCAGTCAATCTGAAAAAGTTTAACTATGATTTATGTACATAGACGCTATTTCACTACTTATGGAACTCATTTTGATTATTTTTGCACCTTGTCACAGTATATTATGTGCATGATGGCTGTTTGATGGCATATCATTTGAGAAAATACAGAAGCAGCCATAGGTATTCTAGGAAAACAAGTATGCTAAAATGCCAGAAAGGGCCTTTTTAGAAAGCATCTGAACACTTCTAAGAACACCTGTATTTCCCAGGAAGGCGTTTTTGTTTACTTAGAACATCTAAATATGCCAGAGACAAATAATCATTTTATCCTTTGAATACGTCGATCTGGCAAAAACTAAAACAGTTCTTCTTAGAACACCTATTTATGCCATGAGATCACGCAAAGTATTTTTGTTAGAAAGGCTTGATTTTCCAGGAACAAAAACATTTCTTCCTAGAACAGCTCATTTTCTAGGAAAGGATAAATGGCCGATTAGTGAAACTTGATATACTCTTTAGAACAGTTCTATTTGCCAGGGGAAATTTGGAACTACATTACTGGTCATAAATATTTGGCACAACGTGCCAAATTAACCAAAATGCGTTCGTTCGCCACAAGTGATGTTTAAGTGAATACACATATAAAGAACTTTTTCAGTTTACTTTTTCAATTTACCTATGACTTAAGACTTTGGTAATGAAGTAACTGTGGTTGTACAACACAGGTGAGCAAGGGGAGAGACTTCCTAACTTCCTAATTGGCCCATTTTGGTCCTTTAAGACGTCATAAAACAATGAAAACCTTAAAACATGTAGAATTTCCGAGGTTTTTAGTAAGAAAACATGCGTATTTGCATTCCTACCAACTTTCCACTTAACAACTAGCGCCGTTCTTCATTTTTTGCGCATTTGAGAAAAAGTGGCGAAACATAAATGGGGTCTAAACCCCATTTGTGCCAAATATTTTGACCTTGCTTGTAAAACAGTTCAGAGCAGCTCCAGGAGCAACAAATTTAATGCTTAGTTAGAACACCTTCATTTGTCAGAATTGATGCACCTCTAGAACACCTATTTGTTAGAACACCGCACTGGGCTTCGGAAATAAATGACACCGGCCCTGGAAAATTCATTTTATAAGAAATGTTCTCTGGAAGGAGAGAGAAAAGAGACACTATCGACTATATATTGATCACATATTTTGCATATTTGACAATAATGCGTTGGATGCACAAAGGTTTTTGAGTTTTTAGAATAACCACCATCCATCTCAAAATAAATTTACAATATAATAGAAATATAATAAAAAAGGAAGCTAACAGGTAACATCTTTTTTTAACATCATTTTAGACACTAACTACAACACATTCAAAACAAGTATTTATAGAAAAATAACATACACAAATCTATTGTCGAACTACAACGGTTTTACACCCTTTAAAATATTAAAAGAGGCCTTACGACTCTCATTAAACGAAACGTTATAATAACAACACATGGCTAGGGTTTGATACATATTTAATCATATTTTTAGTGTAAAGAAATATAAAAATATTGTTGAATGTTGAAGGTTAAATAATTATGTTCAAGAAATAATATTTTCCTGGTTATATAACTTAACAAAATGATTACCTAAATATAACTGATTTCAACACCTGTCCGAAAATAACACTAGGGATTTTGTTGACTCCATAGAATAGGAAATAAATTGTATAAATTACATAATATATAATATTGCGTTTGTATTAATTAGTAACAACGAAACAAAAATCACAGTTTAGTTAAAACAATTTGATGGAATGAATATGTTATTTTTAAAGCAAAATCGTGGTATAATTACATGCTAATTTATTTTTATTCCCAAATGTTAATTGTAACTATCTGCAATTTTTAGAAGCTGTTTATCATATAATGCATACTTTTGTAATAATTTTGAGAATAAACTTGTATTATGACTGATGACGTCAAAAGAATATGGTAAAATCTAGTTACCCCATGCACCCTTTTGAAGCTAGGCCCTATACGAACAAAATAAAGTAAAACGTTTTAAATTTTTGATAACTTTCTAAAAGCCATCTCACATTTTAAGACTTTGTTTTGTGTAAGTTTAAGAAACCGTTTTAAAAAACAAATATATTTTTCGTTGAGAACCTGAATTAATTACTTCTCCACTGGTTCAATAGTTGACACAATTCTTTTATGGAAATTGGGCACACGTACGTTTCAGCTAGCGTAGCCTTAAGCTCGTCTAGGTTCTGTGCAACATTCTCAATTTTCTTGTCCGAGCCTGCCACCACCACTATGTGGCGGAAGTTAAGAATAAATTAAACATAACAATAATTATGTTTCTATTTATCGTCTATCGTAAAATGACCTAATTAAAAACCATTGTTTATTAAAATCAACATACTGAAGGTAGGGGAGTATTTTTACTGCTGTAATAAAACCGTCTGTAAAAAGAAAGTGTTGCGAAACAAAGGTTGTGATGAAGGTTTCCTAGTAAAAAGTATAAAATCCATTCCAATGATTGCAAGAAATATATGTAAATTGAAAATTATTTCATATTGGTAGTTTAGATGTTCTGAACACATAAATATAAAAAAATTAGTTTCACTCCAATAATTTTGGGTCAAAGGACCCAACAAATCCCATTGTTTTGCGCTAAATATGCCTTCAATAAGGAAGCTGAAAATTTGATATATGAACAATAGCAGTGCTTCTGAGATTACTTTGTTAACATCAGTCTAGCCCTCAAAGATATATGTTGGAGTAATAAAAAATTAAAGACATTTGTAGGGGATCTGCATCTACATAACATAAACAAATATGCAAAAGATTGGCCCAATTCATGGTTAAAATTTCCAAATGTTTTCTTCAAAATCAGTTTTCTCATCCATTTTAAACCCACTTCTTTGTTTTCCCACCTTCTTATATTTCTTTGTTTTTTTTCTCACTATTCATTGTTAGTTCGTCGACTTCTCCATTTTTAGACGTCTTACCGTCCTACTCCTTCCCATTATGTAGCAAGCGACAGTGTAGGTTTAAAGCTTTTTTAACTTTTAATCTATAACTCTAAACTCTAACTCTACTTTTACACGCCAGTTCTTAAGCCTTCCCTTCCTCTGTTTTTATTTGTAATATCATCGTATTTTGAAGTAGCGTTAGTTAAAGTAAAAGCCTTTACAACGAACGTGCTATATTATCCCCCTCGTCTGCCATCGCCATCCTTTACAACACAATTTTTCAGACAAATTTATTGCATAAATTATATCGAGAATATTGCACAGAACAGACCCTACACGAACTTAACTTCGGAATGGCCTGTACACAGACTAACAAAATTATAAATAACGTAACAACTAACTGGTGGTCGCTAACATTACTAGCCACCTACGCCCCTTAAAGCAGAATCAACACAAAATTAAAAATTTAGAGTATTTTTGTATCAATCTCTTAAAATAAAGAATGCCGTTGACATTAACTTTGTCATTGATTGATGTGTTAAAAAAGTTAAAACAAAGTCTATTGATATTTAGCATACCTAGCTAAGCTCACAAATAGCTACTCTCCTCCGAAGCCAGTATGTTATAAAATAACTGAATATGTAAAACGGAGTAGTTTGTGAGACAAAAAATTATGAGTATTAATTACGCCCGTTCTTTCATTACAGCACTTAAAAATTTTATAATTTCTATATTTTTAGCTATACACTTTACACAGAAAGTGTGCCATAAGCTGGGAGAATATAGACACCTTAGTAGAAACACGCGGACTTTCAAGCGGACAGCTTGAAGGACAGCGGAAGTCTTATGGCGAACTGACTATTGCGATATAAGGACGTTATCTGTGAGATAGTACGTCTTGAAGTCGCAGTATCTTGGCGCCTCACTGGCGAAAGGTTTTGTGACCGTAGCTCCTGCTGCGTTCGAAAAAACATAAACATTGACAAGCGAGAGGTCCGCCGCCGTTGAAAGTTAGAAAATAAAAATAACTGTTATATATAACAACAACTATTCATTATTTATATTTCTTTTCGTACTTTTCTGTATTTACCATAGTCTGTATTTATATATTAACACAGATAGAAGAACAGTTCAACTTACAAATTAATCGTACAGGTATGTAATTTTAAAGATAATCCTTTTACATCAATAAGTAAGAAAGAAAAGAAAACATAAGTAAAACTTTGCCCACAGCAATAAACCTGCTAAGAAGAACAGGTCCAGAAACAGCCAGCGGAAGTGTTCTAGGAAAACAGGTGTTCTGAAATGCCAGGAGGGACTTTCTTAGTATAATTTTATAAAGATGCTGAAGTCTTCTAGAACATCTCCATTTCCCAGGAAGATGTGTTTTTTTTCCTAGAACACCTAAATTTGCCAGGAACAACTTCTTTTTTCCACAATTTTTCAAGCGCAAAAATGTTTTTTTCTTAAAACAGCTCAATTTGCCAGGAACACAATTATTTATTCTTAGAACACATCTTTTTGCCAGGAACCCAAAAAATTATTTTTCTTAGAAAAACTCAATTTGCCAGGAACAAAATTATTTCTTCCTAGAACACCTCGTTTTCCCAGAAACCAAATTATTTTTTCCTAGAACACCCCCTTTTGCCAGGAGTGGGAAAACAATTTCTTAGAACCAGGGGAGATAGAAATTATTCCTAGAACAGCGCAATTTGTCAGGATCATCAAATTGAGCATTTTGTTTGAACACCTCCATTTGCCAGGAAGGATACCCCTCTAGAACACCTATTTCTTAGAACACCTCCGTTGGCTGCTTTCGCAGGTCTCTTCTAAATCAATTCAAACTTTTCTGTAGACTAGAATCGTCGTTCTTGAAGTATATATAATTATTATAGTCTAACTTTTCTGATACTCAAAGGTCGGATAAAAATAGAAAGTAAACAACATGTTCCGTTGCAGAGATAAATCTTTATGTTTTATAAAGCATTAGAAAATCTTTATAAAGTATTAGAAAATCTTTAATCTTTGATTATGAAAATGATTATTATATGCTGCAAATGCTTCAGCTGACATACATGTTAAGTAAATGTTTTTTTCAAACTTTGGCCTTTCCTTAGCGAAATAAATCGTTCGCTAAGCTTCGTAGCTCTACGACCAAGAAAAACCGTTTCTTCTCTTCGAAATTAGCTTTTTTAATTTCCGATTGGAATCTGCCTGTTATGTTTATTTTTTGCACAACTTTAATCCATCACCGCACACCCTAAAATAAGCTAACAACCGTATCTTATTTTTAGTGTATAGATAGTACGGCCAGGCCTGGAATAAATTCCTTTGCTGAGGAAAAAGAGGTGTTCTAAGAGAAATAAGAAACCTTCTCGGTTTGAATACTCAGCCTTTCCTTAACTAATAGACATGACATATGAAGACAAAACACCTTCCCCGTGACGAAGATTCCTCAAATTGACACCACCCGTCGTTACATAATTAACGAAATGGGGTATTTTCTTTAGATGTCTTGTATGCGGGAATTACAAAAATCATTTCACACTTTTTATCATATTTTCTTGAATAAAGAACATTTATTGTCTAAAATAATAACATAATATACTAATAAGTAAGCCATATATGCAAGGCATTCCCGGTCCCCCGAGCGAGTTGTGCACTACTCTTACTCATTGTAGCCGGGTTGTAAGTATATGTCAACAGTATCTAAATACAACATATGCAACTTATAAACAACGTTTTGTGGTGGTGTTTATTTTCCAAAACTGATTTTAAAGTTTGCGAACAATTTTCTAGATCTACACTCTATGCGCTATGTGCTACTGTAGCTATACTTCAGAAGAATTGTATTATAAATCCATAGAAAAATTACATAGGTAGCAAGCTTTCTCCTTCAAAAACATTAGCCAGGGAGCTAGGAAAGACGTTCTACTCTCTATTACAAAGGGCGTAATAACATTTAAATAAGGTAAAGATAGGTAGCTAGGAATCAAAACATGTACACAGGGTTATCTAGATTTTCATCACTTCTAAAACGCCATGTTTACGGTAGTTAGCTAGCTCCGTTTCTTACACAATTAACCAGGGAGCTAGGGGGAACATTCTACAATGTATTACAAAGGGTCTCATATCATTGAAGTTAGGAAAAGATAGCCCTCTATGTAGAAAATGGTGATAGAGGGTTAGCTAGAAAATCACTTCTACAAAACAAACCAGGGAGTTAGGGAACACATTACTCCTTCTACTACAACTGTCTGAGTAATAAAAATTAGGAAAAGACAGCGAAATGACAGTGACAAATTGTGTAGTGTAGCACTAAGTTACCTCTTCAAAATGGGTGTATTTTTTGTTCAAAACGGTTCAATTTCCAGAGCACTTGACTATGATAGGCAGCTACATCATATAGGTAGCTACATCATCCTAATGTTGATAAAAAAATTAAGTTACTTAAAGAGCTAGGGTATTTTTTAAGATGCAGGGTCGACTTGACCCCTACATGTGATATACACTTATTTAAATGCTTTAATTGTTTAGCAAGCTAACTAAAATGACAGTAAGTATTCAACACAACTAACTAGTCTTGGTGAGCGAATGTAGAAAACGGGAGGTCTATATCTTTAGAAACAGCAAAATAAGCACATCAAAAATGCAGCGGCTGCCCTCTGTTTTAGATGCTGGTAGAGATCGGCAAAAACACAGAAAAGCACTTACTCTACAGCTTAGAAATTCTTAAGAGACATAGATGGAATGATGGAATATTTTTAAAAGCCTGAGCTAAAACGGTTATTTACTTCTTCGTTTTTAAACGAAATTCTTATGTAGAGATTCTACTTCGAAAATTCCGTCCAATGTCTTGTCAAGCTACTTCTCAGATCGCATAACGAGACATAGATCACCAAGTATCTCTAAGCCAATAAGAATACAGAAAACTACAACGACCATCGAGTACGACGACCGACTTCAACATCTGGCCGTAAGAAAATGGATTTTAAACACACTCATCTGCGGTGTGAGTGAATAAGAGCGCTTGGGAGAATGAGGTGTTGAGGTGAAACCTCAGTTTTACTCTTCGTTAGATTCAAGCTTCTTGTTGACGGCGCGGCGAAGCCTGGGCACTCTCTAGCCTGTGCAAATATTTGATGTTCGCCATTCCGTACACGTTCCAGCAGAACCAGCCAGGCTTTTATGTTGAATCGAATAGACTGTTAGGTTTATTATTTATTAATATCACTTTTGTTGCGAATATAGTTATATTATGAATAATCAATAATCGCCCACGTTTAAGCGTGGGCTATATAGAGCCGTGTGCGTAAGGAAGTAGTATGCTAAAAAATTCTGATGGCCGGTGAGATCAAACGAACATTTAAACAATAGCTGTGGCACTCCGTTTCTGAAATAATTTAACACGATCTACTCCCTATTAAAATGGTGGAGGGTTGTTCGTGTGTCAAATGTTGATGTCTTGTGACATATGCACGTAATTAGAGCAAAGGATTGTGGTCTAATTCGAGAAGAGTAAACAAACAAAAACCACGCACGGGTTTCATTACGAAAGTTTGTGAGTTTGTCTGTTATGATTGGCCGTACATAGCTGTCTGTTTCTGCAGTCATCATACAATTTATAAGTGTCTGACCAGTGGAGTCTTTATCTCAAAAGATACTACTGATCTTGGAGTGAAGTTTATCAGTTCGTAGGAATGTGTAGCTACCTCACAGTCGGAAGTTCAGTGGAAAAGGAGTGATTTTTTCCCCAAAAGAGCCTCACTTTGAAGAGGTTAACTAGCTACACTTTCTC
>JANTOQ010533679.1:0-10996 GCA_027564595.1 Bythotiara depressa | reverse complement strand
TAATTTAACAGGAAGAATTTTCTTTATTATGTTTCTAATATTTTTATTTCCAAAAACACCCTAAACATGGTGATTTTAAATCGTATTTTGAGGTTTTTACAAACATGGTCAATTTTAACCTATGTAAAAAAGACTTTTTCTTATCTCTAGTCTCCAGTCTCTTTTTCTATTAAGCTCCATTTAAAGTGGTAAAAAATTTAATGCACCTTGTGATAAATAATAAAACATGTAAATTGTTATGAGGAACAAACCATAAAAACAAGATATTTTTGTACGGCACACACATTTTACCAGTCAGAGGGAAGATCCATGTTTTACACTTCTTATTTCGTACCTTACTAAATATATGATGAAGAAAATAAGGAGTGTAAACCATGCGATATATTATTCATAACATATGAGAAAAAGATATCTCCTTAGCAGCTGGGTTTCCAGGATTAATGAAACTATTATTTTTAAAATATTTACAAAAACAACTTATCTTCTTCTCATAAACTTTAAACTTATGTCTTCACTATAAAGCGACAAGAACACACATATCACTCAACAATCTTATGATTATTAAAACAAACACTAATAATTATTTACTTTCTATTTACATTCTTTGTATTAACAGACAAATGAGAAAATTTGACTTTAAATAACGAAAGAAGAAAGAAATGTGTCCAGGAGTATTAAGCAAATGTTTTCTTTTTTTATATAAAAAATGTTCTGAAACTCAGATCGTCAGGATACTGTGCTTTTATCACGTATATGAATGTTTCTAATTGCTGAAAATAATATATTATATATAATTTTTAACATAAACAAACAAAACATGTAGAAAAACCTTTTAAAACTACTTATAGAGTGAGAAAACAGATTGATTGATATTTTGAAGACTCTTGTGAGATGCAAATCCAGTATCTAGCGAACTTAATCCTAAACTAAAATTTGAAAAAGTTTTTCAGTCTGCAGTCTTTGCAGAGTAACCATGACACTCTTCTGCAAATACATTAGATTATTTACTTCAGTGTGTTAAATATATACTCTTAAACCTTTTAAAGTTCGTCAAATATTTACGTAATTATAAAAACATGGTTCTTTTATCGTGAATAGATTTATATAAACAATGCTTTTATACATAGATAAATTTATCTTAATGTTGTGGTAAACTTTTAAAACCTATTCTGAACTTATAACAAACAAGTTTTTGATGCGATCTCCTCTAAAAGACCAGTTGACAGTTACATAGAACCAGCTTATAACTGTCAAAGAAGATCTAATAATTTCTACTTATTAATGTAACCATAACAACAATGTGATATGTAAACAAAATTTTCATAACCTGTCTTTTTCTTACTCCTATACATTCTTATATCCGCTATCATTTTCGAATTACATATACCATGCCATGAAAAGACGGGGATACAGGAACGGTAATTAAGGAGAAGAAAATAATCTTATTTTGTTTTTTTAACTAAAGTATGATTAACATCATTAAGACAAGGAAATAACCTAAGTGATGACGAATATTATTCAAACATACACGTTGTGACATCTTGAATGTTAATTTGAATGAAATGTAATTGAAGTTAATAAAGAAACAAAAAACCCACGCGAGTGGGGAAAACCGTTTTATAACGCAATCAATCATAAAGAGCACACGATTTTATTTTGATCTAAACTCTCACCCACGTCAAATAATGTTTTATAATAATTAAATCATCACTGCGGGGAAAAACAGTTGAGAAGTTTCATTTCGTGTTCCGTGAAAAATAACACATTTATAACACACACTTCTGAGAACCACTGTTTATAACAAAAATCCCTCATGTGTAGTACCTCAAAACATGAGAAACAAAAAACCATTTGATAAAAAGATGGCCTCTTGTTGCTGATCAAAAGATTGGAAGAAAATCAAAGCGTTAATGAGTTAAATAATAGAGCACGCGCTACTAACATTTTTAAAGTGGCTTATTTCAAAAAATTATTCTGTAAATGAGTGCTTTTGCATTAAAGCGCTAACATCAGTTGAAATTAAATACGACCAGATGTTTATAAAACTCGTATGGTTTGTAACTTGATCGATTAATGAAATAAATTACTTTTTCAAAGGGACGAGAGAATTGCCTCATCATTACCCCATCCATTGTTTAAGGTTTTATTGTCAAAACATATGGCGCTTCAAAATAGAAACCTCCCGACAATTTTGAAGGAATAGCAATTTTAATAGCAGAAGAAAGACGAACTCAAAATAGGAACCGAGATGGAAAATAAGAGCTTTTTACAGTCGACAACATAATGCTTGTGGGGTGGTCTTAAAAATTTTAATCAAAAAAGAAAATAATTAGTTACCAATTCACACAAAAAAACTCCTCAAAACCTCAAACCAAAACCTCGAAAACAAACGTAAAGATCAAAATGTTAACACTCAATGTGAATTCTTGTAGTGGAGGAACTTTTAATGTTTACTAAATAAAATATTGGTGGTATGAGGAAAAATACGAAACCTTTGATATATAAAATTTTTTGAGAATTCATGAAACCACCTTGTTCAGGTCGAAACTTGTCAAACTTCAGTTAAATATAAGACTTGACCAAATTCGTAAATGCTGATAGCATTTTTATATATAATATATATAGCTATATATAAGTAACAATATGCAATATACACCCATTTCTAGAACGAAATTATAGAGAACTTAAAATAAAAAGAATTCAGAAAAATGAATAAAGATTGGATGAAAAATCTGACAGACCAATAAATAGTTCACAGAGAAAAATAACTTTGCAAAACTTACGAAGGTTTGACAGTAGAGCCTTTCATCTTGAAAATTTGAACTCGTTTTATTGACACTATATTTATATTTTTTATCAAACCTCCATGGAAAACAACTAAGCCTCAGGAAAAGTTATTTCACGCCTTTCAAAATGTACACAATAATAATAATAATTTGTTACAGAACGAAATATAGAACTTAAGATATACAATAACTTTTAAAAACTACCATCTTTATCAACTTATTTAATCTACGTTATATAAACATAATTAATACTCGAATCACACAAATAGTTAGTGTATTCATTCTATACGATGGAGGGACTTTGTAAATAAAATCACGTGTTAGTCATGTTTAAAAACAAGAAACGTTTTATAAATGATTTTCAAGAAACGTTTTATAAATGATTTTGAAACAAGAACGTTTTATAAATGATTTGATCAAAAAAATCTTATGCATCAACATATACGTTTTGTATTAGAGTTTTACCAGCCACACCTCCTCTGATCAACAAAGAAGTACATGGAAAATAAGTTTTTCAGCTGGACGTGATTTTTTTTACACGTCTTGTGACAAATTCCTGAAACCACAAAAACGTTTAAAATCTTTATTTAATAAACATTTCACAAACCTTTAACCTGTTGTGATTCGTTGAAATGTATGTGGTGGGTAAATCCTGGTTTTCATCGCAGAAACGGACGTGAAATCTAGACCTTCAATTTTTTTGGCGAAGGACGCAGATGGGTGTTGAAACATCATGATGGGATCTGGTTTTCGAAGCTGATGAAAAACAGTCGTTTCTGTATTGTTAAGTGGCACTGTTCTCATGGGAAATATATTCTGTGTCGGCTTTTTTTCCACTGGTCTAACCGATTTTGTTACTGGATCATAATCTGGATGCCGTCTTGCATGTTTAGCTAAATGGTCGCTTCTCATGAATCTCTTGGAGCACACTGGACAAACATAATTTTTTTCACCTGTGTGAACGCGATAATGTCGAGCAAGTTCGTCAGAACGCGCAAAGCGTTTGCCACAGGATACACCACCAGATGCCCATGTACAGAAAAATGGCCTTTCCCCAGTATGAACTCTCATATGCGCCTTTAGATGTGAACTTTTTCCATACATTTTTGTACAGTTATCATATGGACAAACGTGTGTTTTCCTTTTTGATTCATCTAGTTGACATGTACCTTTATTGCCTTTCCGTTTACAGGGGTAAGTATGAAGTTCAGCCACAGTAACGTAGTCACCATGTTTTTCCTCTAGAGGTTTAATAACTGAAGGGTGACTCATATGAACAGAGCCATTGCCTTTCATTTTAATATAACTTGTATTGACTTTATTCGGGTCCTTGCGATTATTCTTTTGAATATCACTTCCTACATAAATCCTCTCTTCCACTGACTCAGCAGTTTTACAATGATCGGAATCTTCTTCGTTAAGTAAAAGTTCATCAACTGGCGAGGAAGTATAACTTCTTGGAGGCGTCAGGAAACAGCTTTCACTCGAGTCCTCTACTTTATCATTAAATTCATACTCACGAAGTCGGTTTTCCTTCAAGGTGGCTAAAATAGTAGCCACGCGTTCTAAAGTTTCTTCGCCATTGTAAGGATCTTGGTGTCGCAAGGCTTTCTGTCTACCAGACATCGCAAGTAAACAGTTAGCAGCGTGATCAATTTCGTTCGCTTGACCTTTATGTACAACTGCTTCAAATGCCATAGTTATTTGCTACTTCAATATATGATTGTAGGAATACGCCGGCGTTGTAAAACCGGTTTTGAATGTATTAATATAAACAAAACTTTCACGTAAACAAAGCTTCTTGAACTTTTCTTCTTTGTTCTCGACATATACACAAAAATACCTACTGTATAGGTGTTTTTTTATTTATCGTTTCAGTTAACGTTCCTCTAACTCTATCCAAAATGTTCAAGAAAAGTTACATAATAATTCGTGTGATTTGTTCCTCGTATCTTTATTACTCTGACGAAAAACAGAAAAGCTCGGGGAATTTATTATCCATTATCCATGTCATCTCCAACAACAACAGCTGGCTTTTTCTGAAAATGTTTTGTTAAGAAATGAGCAAGTTCAAACTCGGCCAATTTCTTTTGTTCGAACTTTAGTTTTGATTGGCTTAAAATACAATAACATTAATGTTCGTATACGTTGATTGGTTGATGCATAAAGCAACTGGTTGTATTGCATCACAACCATGAAAATCAACATGGCTGCTTAGATTATTTCACGCGGGAAAATCGTTCAAGCGTTACTGAATGACCACGTGGAATATACGAAACCAAAACAACAACATTGCATGCCAAAGCATTATTTTTTATACACGTCCGCACTAACAGCGTCTAAATATAGGCCAGTTAAAAATGGAGATTATCAAAGGAAACCGTGGATAAACATACAATAATCAAAGTAGATTCACTTTTTGTCTGTTTATTCCGTCTATGCTTTCATTATTGAGTGACAGCCGATTTAACATTCAAAACTAGATTATGCTAGTAAACACCATTTTTTTCGTATTTTCTTTCCCTCGCGACTTGGATTATAGGTAAGTAAAAGGAACATAAAAAAAAATTGGAGAGCTTGTTTTACCAGGACATGATTATACGGTGACTTATGTAACCACAACGACCGGACCTTTATACATGAAAGATCAGACAGAAAGACGTTATTTAGACAACAGCTGTTGATTATTTTGTACTACACAAAACTCATAAAATACCAGGCGTTTTGAGGGTGCGTGCTGGCGAACGTTACAGTAAGTGGAGTCTTAACCATTTAGTGCCTATGGTGTGTTCCCCGGCAATGTATAAAATCAGAACTTATTTCTGTGCTTTTTTGCTTTTTCCAAGAGGTTAATTATTGGAAATAAACGGGAAAATTAACTTGGTAAAAGCTGAAAATAACCACATTAAATTATAAGGTTTTAATAAGAATTTTACAATAATCCAGGCATTAAAATTAAAGGGTTAAAAGTGTGGTGTGAAGACTAAAAACATTTGTAGGGAAATCCAGATACAAGACTGTTGTATGAATGATTCTTGCTGTGACAGGCCCCTCCTGGCTGGAGCATAAAAGTATAGGGGTCACAATTTTAATGCCAACTGAATGAAAGGTGTAAGAATTTTCTTATATAGACACTCCATAACACTTTGAATTTCCAGCTCCTTGACATGGCAACACGATGTTGAAAGTTCAAGAGAAGACGTTTAGTTTTAAATATCCCTCTTTATTTACTCTGGGGACCATGGCCTTACATGTAGCCCTGCGCGTGAAGATTTCTCTGTCTAATTGAATCTCACAGGCAATGAAAATTTAAGAAACTGGAGAGAGCGGTAGATAATTTTCAACCATTTTCTTTCACTTCCCATACATTCATGTTCAAATTCTAGTTAATAAAAATAAGGTTGTAAAAGAAAAGGCAAAGAAAGTAAGACAGTTTCTACAATCAAAATAATTGGAACATTTGCAATTTTAGTCCAATTCATATTAAGTGTCCATGGAGCAAGAATGGAAAACTCCGCAGGATGATTGCGAATCCCAAGGTGTCTTCATGAAAAACATCGTAGATTGTTCAGTCATACTTACATCAGCTATCAGGAGGAAGTCATAACATTAAAAGTGGATAAATTAAGAGGCAAGCGAAACCAACCCCACCTTCACAACCGCAGGATCACGGATACTTCACTACCAAATAACCTCTAAACTTAAACCCAAGGTAGACTGAAATTATTGCGCTTTGTTCAAATGTTTTTATTATTATTATTATATTTCATATTTAGACAGGTTGACTACTTCAGAAATATATTTTCCATGTTTGGGTGGATGGTAAATTTCCCAATGCAGATGTTAATAGTCCAGTTATAGAACTCGTGATATGTCATATCCCTGGATATATTTATCATGTCGTGGACTTTAAAACTTCATTTCGTGCAGTCTCTATCAAAGCTATTAAATTATTATGTTTATTGGAATTTTAAACACTTTCTATGAATACACAATAGACCTTTCCTGAAATTAATGTGGCGCCACTCAAAAACTTCGTTTGATCTTTAATAAAAGAAACTGGTTTCAAAATCGGTTTCTGCGTCTGGTCAAATGTTGTATTTATGTTCAAGATTTTAAAATTATTCCATTTTTTTTAGTAAGCTGTTTTATGGTTTAATTTTTTAAAGAAATTGCGCATGGAAACAAGTCTTAAACACAAAGGCTGTGTCCGATTGGATGCCCAGAAATAGAGTCTGAATACCATTTCTTACTTTTCTGCCCAGCGTATGACGATAAGAAAAAATCTGGCCAAAACTTTACCCCTCCATACAACTGCACAGGCCGAACAAACTCTTTTAACTGTATGACAAAGCCTGAAATTATCGCCTTGGAAAAATATCTATCTCTAGCATTAAAACGTAGAGATACCAATCCCGATGCTAAAGCTTTTGTTGTAAATATTTTTAGGATCACTAGGACTTTTATAACTATATATTTATATCACGGCATTAAAATCTTTTTGTCAAGTTTTACGCGAAACATGTTAAAGTTCATATAAACTAGAAAAGATTGATTGATTGATACGAATTATTTAGAGAGCTTTGACATTTGATAATGAAATTTTCAACAAAGACATGTTTTTAGATGTTTGTACCCCTCTCATTAAAACAAGTTGTTTTTTTGAATTTCGCGAAAGGTCGATTAATTAGCTTCTTCTTTAAACAATCTTTTCGTTATTTTTGACACAGACAGAACAGAAATAACCTTCATATGATACAGCTGAGAAAATAAATACAGCTGTATCAACCTTGAAGCATTTAACTTTTAAGTCAACATTGCGTTCAGCCTACTAAAATAAAGTTTTGTGTTGAATATAACAACTTGTAACACTCAACGGAAGCCACTCTAGACTAGCAAGAATAACATTTTCGTCATACTAGCAGGTTTTAAGACCCGTTAGAAACGTAAATACCAGTTTCATATCCACGTTAAATAACAAAATATATAGCTCTGAATTTATTTGGATACACAAAGCCAAAAAGAAAGGTGAGTGAAATTTAACTGTCTACTAGCTAGAGATCTTGAGATTTGTGGGAAATAATGGCCATCGCCTGGAGGTTCTCACCTCCTAGGTCTCTTTTACTTAGGGCTGTTTTTTTTGCACCTATCTAAAGCTAAAACCCTAAAACGGCCACTTTCTTCATTTGAACCAAAAACTGGAAATTCCAGAGAAAATATATTAGCATAATTAACCTTTCAGAGTTACGTCACAAGATTGTTTATCTCGCAAAAACTACGAATGGTCAAAACACTGCAAATTTAAAAACAAATGATACTAACTTTCAAAAACTTTTAATGAAATTAAAGCAGGTACTAACAAGTTATGTATGCTAAGAATTTTTTTTAACTTGCAAAAATGTTAGGTATTGATTAATGATAATGATAATAATAAATCCCGTCACTGCAATCGTAGTTAGCTAACGCTGAATCAGCATTATACGAAAAATAAATAATTTTATGACATTTTAAACAAGTTTCAATTCAGGAAGTGTGTATTTAGAAAACAATATTTCACATCATTGCAGAGCTGCTTGTGATAATGTGTAAGACAGATCCAACGAACATATTTCAGGGTAAAATTAATTTTACGGAGATGTGAAAAAAAGAGAAAATGGTTTGATCACGTTTTTATTCCGCATCCCACTGTATGGAAGAAAGAGATGTTTAAATCATCCATATCATATCACAAAACATTAACCCCGTTAACATCATCACAATCGTCATATAGTCATAAGTCTCTACAAACTCCTGCAATCCTACAATCCTCAATGTTACGCCAACGCGAAAGCCTACACGAATTACATTCAACACAAGTGTTCGTATAACTGGTATATAGTAAGTAGAACCACACGCGCAACCTCTGAAAATGTTATTCTGTGAAAATCAAAACCGTAACTTGAACAAATAGCCAATAGAAATTTTGGGCCCTGCTACGGAAGAATAAGCTTTCATACATAGATTTGGCTATGGCGTTAGATTTGGCTATGGCGTTATTACATGAAACGGATATTCACGAAGATGTAGGGTTGAAAGAACTTGCCGATTAAGTGTGCATGGCAACATATGCCATTCAACGTGGTATTAACCTTATATCAAAACTATGTTCATTCTTATCAACTCTTGAATTAACTAGCGCTCGTGAACAAACACACTATTCGGCAAGCTGCAACTAACCAATGCTTCTGTAATCAACAATAGATACCAACCAAACAACATTCTCGAATAAAACATGGGTATGCGTGATCAACCTGGCAAAAATCACACAACGGACGTATAACCAGACAACATTCGCCATCGGTGGCCTCTATGTCAATGGTAAATCCAACTGCGCAAACTGGGAGGAGGAGGCGTGCTAAAACCAAAGCAGATCGAAACAGTACCCTCTCCTAGGCCACCACGGGCAAACAACTGTTAGTACTGGGAATTGTACATTGGTTGTGAGTATTCTGCTTGCGATGAGAATGGGTGATAGCCGCCACGATCTCCTTGATATGAAGAATCTTGAGATAATACTTGATCTGCCTGTGACTTAAGCTGGAAGTCGTCGCCCAAGTAGCTGTCCTGTAAAAAGAAAACATAACTATATAGTATGTTGCTTTCGTCTCTTGTAGCATGGTTGTTTCAACAAAATATTTCACATACACATTATTCATGAATGTATTAAACATTAGTACCGAGGGTTCAGAAAATAGTTAAGTGTGAGAAGTAGGAATGAGATAATATTAATACAACAACTGTTTGGTACATTCTTTACCGGGAAATATCACGCAAGGTCTAAGTGACACACGAGCTTGCGAGGGCGATTTTCCCGGTAAAGAATATACCAAACAGTTATTGTATTTATTAACTGGCTATATAGCCCATGGAAACAGGCAAAAAAAAAGATCGACCTTCATTTAACATATTCGAACGATATAGTTTAAATTTTATACGAAACATTTGTTTACAATGACCATATTTGAAACTTCGAACTTGTACTTGAACAGAACATGCAAAAAAGTGTATCGTCGCTTTCAAAGATTAGTCGACGGCGTTTATGGTTTTCTTGCTGTGTTTTGCTATATATTTATGTTAAAAACACAGTTTGATATATTAGCTCCACAAGAAATGGATCCAGCTCATGTTTTAATAGGCACTTGGCTAATTGTGAAACGTGCATCAGTTGTACATCATTTTTCAAGCTGAATGGTTAGCAAGTTTAGATCAACTACCAGCCGAATGACCCAAGATGTATCCTTCATAAATTGTCCGGTCAAAATACCATATATTGCTCTAGTGTGATCGTTTTGAAGAATGGTGAGTCACTTTCTTATTACTTGCGGGTATTCAGCTTGTGAAGAACTCATAGATGTGAACTGAATACCTAGGTCCCCCAGTTTCGTACGCTTTAGGATTGAAACTTTGTTGTTCTTGCTTGGATACTTTTAAAAATTATTTTCTTGGCTTACATAATAGCTACCATATTGGGCTGCTAAGCACGGAAGGTTATCATGGCTCTATAAAGGCCCCGGAGTTAAGGCCTTTTCAGCCAATCAAGGCTCTATTTTCCGTATTGGACCACTCAAAATGGCTGCCAGTTAATAATTGATGCATATTAACCCTATACTTTCCAGGGGTGTCACTAATTTGAAATAAAAGTGAAATTAATGTTGGTAAAAGTTGATAAGTCACCCCGATCTTTCATAAAATTATAAGGATCACTATTAGGAAATTTACAACAGGCAGGTGTATCCAGGCATTACAGGGTTAAAAGGCGAAAGGGTGCAGACAGAAAGTTATTATGGTGTCTGAAACTACCAAATGGGTGTACACGCGTTGTTTTAACAATAAAACGTTTCACATACTTGAGACAGTTCTGGCTGTGATAGAGGCTGAGATAACGGGTGCAATTGCTGACTCATACCACCTTGTGTTAGTGGGCCTTGTGATAACGGCCCTTGCGACAAATCCTAGAAAAATAATTCAACATAAAACTGTCAGTTACGTTACTAATGTCGTTATATATTTTCTCTATATACATACCAATAGTTGACTTTTTTTCTAATCAATGAACATGAGAAACCAATACACACATTCATCGCGAAATAGATGAGAATAGTCGTTCTTTAAAATTTTTATGATTTACTTATGTGCCATCTAAAAAAAAAAGGAGGGGGGGGGGGGGGGGA
>JANTOQ010533568.1:0-10997 GCA_027564595.1 Bythotiara depressa | reverse complement strand
TCTCCTTCCAAGAACCTTGTAATGACTGAAATTCTGTGCTTCTCATTTGCAAAGGAGCTTTTTTGGCATCACAACATACAATAAAAAACCTTGAGCTTCCTGGACATTGTACTTAAAATAAATCTTAAATTTTTTTTTTTTACACACATTCAATGTTATTTCATATGCATAATAGCCACAATAAACTAGGCTCCGACGCCTCTATAACACATTTGGCCCAGGTACCTCCTATATATATATAGGATCAGGTACCTCTTGTAACAATATGCTAACATGAATTTGTAATACAGGCTCAACTGCATATCTGTTAAACATAGGCTCTCTGAAAGGTAGCAACAAATTACACTAATTACAGGCTCAGGTGCCTCTCTGAAAGGTAACAAATTACACAATAAGGACTCAGGTGCCTTTCTGAAATCAATCATAAAACACTACTAATTACAGGCTCAGGTGCCTCTCTGAAATGCAAACATTAACACAAATACAAGGCTCAGATCTGTAAAATAATAAATTAACACTAAATACAGGCTCAGGTGCTCCACAAAACACTGGCAAAATTGATTCTTGATAAAGGAAGCAAATAACAAATTACATAGGTTGGTGATGAGTATAAGTTTGAATACAAAAATTGGAACCGGTAAAAGCAGCAAATAATTCAGTTATTTGATTTGTTTCACAAGCTGTACTAATCCACTTGTGAACAATCTGATGCTATACTTCTAATTTATATCACCCATCACATGACTTTAAAAAGTTATGCTTTTAGACAACAAGTGCCAAAACCTTTTAAAATCCCTTTGATAATTCCATGTATCCACTAGAACAGATTTGGCTAGTATATGGACAGAACGAAAACATATATACTAAGAGTAACGGGACTTTACTGAACGTATCCAATGGAACATTTATTTTTAGTATACGGACATATTTGTGACATATTTTTGTGCGTACATTGCGTTCAATGCTATCAACATGTGTTCAGTGCTATTAATGTGCATTCAAGCATTCAATGCTATCTCAACGGTTGTTCCAGTAAACGCTGATAGATCTACCAATATCTAAATATATGCAATGCCGGATAAAATATTTGAAACTTTGGCAGTTTAGGCCCAATAAAGTGTCTGGAAAATGAGACTGGGGTTAGCTATGATCTGGAACAAAGTGGGAACAGGGGTAGCGACAGTCCCTTGACCAACACTGCATAACCAGATTGTAGGTCTGCTTACCAAAGGAACTCTTAGTTTAACACAATGTTGTAAACAGAAAAATGTCACTATAACCCTACACTACAAGGAACATTTTAGAAAATATATTTTATATTGGCCCAACCTTTTTACTATCTTCTAGCTTTTTTCTCTAATTCACCAATTCATGCACTGCCCATGTTTGAAAGATGATAAAATAAATGGTGCAAGTTCATGTTTAAAAAAGATTTACTACTTTGTCACACACACTAAAGGATATATGGGATTTATATCCATTCCCATCACCAATAGCCACTGCCTTATGTGGAAATTTAACAACCATAATATTTTTGTTATTACCTTACAATGAACAGGGGGATTCTAAGTAAGTCAACAAAGTTATTCTTATGACAGACATCGGTGAGCAAAATATTTTATCATCACTTGTGAATGAATTCATAACTTGCGTTCTCTTCAGAGGTCAATTCACCACGAATATACTTAACAAATTATGCAGAACACATTTTGTTAATAGTAGTTTCACTTCCATGTTTTTACAATAAATTTCCTTAACAATTTAGCTTGTAGCTTATATATAGATGTGTAACATTCAACTAATTATTCTTGTGCATTATTGTTAAAACATTTTAAATGTGTATATATTTCACTGCATGAAATTTGAGATTTTCTAAATTTTATGAAAAGAAAAGATCATATTTTTCTATGTTGAGAATCTGGAAAATGTGATATATTCTAACATTTCCGAAATTTTCAATGAAAAATACCACATTTTCCACATTTTCTTAATTTGAAAATATCTAATGGAAAAGTTAGAAAATGTGGTTTTTTCCTTCTTTTTCATATATTTTCTAGGAATTATTAAAAATATCACATTCTCTGTATTTTCTAAATTCAAAAATATGGCACATCCGAAAATGAAAATTTAGAAAATATATGTATTTACATGTTTTCTTTTATAAATCTAGAAAGCATCCTGTTTGTAAGATTTTCTTCCTATAATTGGAAGACATAAATATACAACGTTTTGTTGTTCGCAAAGCAATATAAATCAAATTAAATTCATAGATTGTTCCTTGTATGGAAAATATATTTATGTGGTTTGTCATTAAATAACTGTCACATAACAAATCTAACTTTAGAGGACAGAGTATAAGAGGGACCTCCTATTTTTAAAATAATCTTGTTTAGAATAACCGTGGAGGAAAATTGGTAAATTATTAAAAATAACATTTGCACATTATATAACCTAATTTGATTTGTAGAGCTTTGTAGAGCTAAGCATTTTTATTAAGAAACCATTCAGATGAATAAAATGTCCCTCTGTACGACCTGTTTCACCAGTTAAATCAACCTTCAGTGCTCAACAGTCTATAATGGTCTTAAATAGCTTTCTTGTTTTAATTAATCGTCATTTAAACTTTTTAGACCACCACAAAGAACAGTAGGATAGTAGTTGCATGTGAAAATGCAAAAGATTTATTTATTTATTTATATTGAATATTTACGATGGCACAGGATGGCTACTTCAACAAATAATGTGCTGTTATTAGCTGTAGGTCCTGTGAATAAAAACTACTAAAAAATACTAACAAATATATAATATATATATAAGAAAAATAAGTGGGCAAAACTACTGGATACAAATAAGTCACAAGGGTAAAAGTAAAGTTAAGATATCGATATCGCTAGGGAGGATCAGACTAGATTTTAGGAAAGAAACACACCAGGCTAGCTATGTCTCAAGACTTGCAATATGTGACTTCAAAACTTGTGATAAACACTTTTTCAATTTCGTACAAAATATATGGTAATTCTCCGTCTTTCTTATATCAGCAGGTAGTTGGTTGAAAATCTTACCTGCCATAAAGAAAGATGACTTCTTTACAAATTCTTCTGAACTGATGGCAATTTCACCAGATGTTTGTTGTTTCTGGTGTTTCTTTGATGGTTTATCAACGTGAAATAACCATGAAAGTTTTCACATATATTTTTGTCCAAACATTTTCAAATAAATTTGCAGGCATGGCATTGTTTATAGGAGTCGATTTTTATTATTTTTTCCTCAGTTTCATATCCGTTATATACAATCTTTCTCGCACGATTATCGATTGATAAAAATAAATTTGGATTTCTGGGATTCGGTGTTGTATAGTGTATAGTGTTAACAGGCAACAGTAAGTGATTATTGGTATCACCATTGATTGATAGATATTTGCTGCAGATTTGATGGTCAGTTGTGATCTCAGTGTTGCGGGCTTTATTGTAAGAGCAGTGGAAATGATTGCTCATATTAAGTGTTGGGTCTATTTCAACAACAACAATATCTATGATGTGGTGATAATATTTATAACACTGTTTCTATATTTGACTTCCAATGTCTCTGGAATTGTGGAAAGTTTCTTAGCTGTACCAAAGAGCATGGCTTCAGTTTTGCCCTTTTTAAAATTCAATATCAGTTCATTTTCAGAAAATCATGTTGAAAGAGCATTTTGGATATCTTTGGTGTTCTGTCCAGCCATGCATAAGACATACCATCTGCATATTTGATGATGGTGGAAAGGTTTACTTGGTTGACTATGTATATCACGAATAGGAAGGGACTTAGGATGGAAACCAAATTTCGTCAGAAGATCTTGCTCTTTAAGATGTTGGAAAAGCCTTTTGTGAACTATCTTTTCGATTATCTTTGATATAATAGACAATTTTGAAACTGTTCAGTTGGACCGCTTTTACGTAGTGGAATAATTCTTGCAATTGTCAAATCATCAGGAATACTTCATTGCATAATGGTAGGTTAATAATGAATGCAAGAGGTTGTGCTAATACGGCTGCTGAGTCTTATATCATGCCTAGTGGAAGGTCATCTTGACCTGTAGCTTTGTTCTTTTTCAGAAGTTTTAGATGATTTAACTCTTCAACTGTGGAGAGATAAGTAAATTTGAAATTCTTGTTAGATCTGGGCAATAAAGTGGATGGCTTCTACCATATAAAGTCCATTAAAGGATGTTATTTGTTTGAGAATTTTGACAGCATTTGAAAAGTAGAAACCTTGCATCACTTTGTTTGGATCATTGATTTTAGCTCCACCAATATCACAAGATTGCTCCACATGACAGTTTTTACTTTTGTCGTGAAAATCCATTTTATTGTTTTCCAAAACGAGGATGGGTCACACGAGTTCTCTTGTAGGAACAACTTTGTGTAGTTGGATTTAGCTCTAAGAACAAAAGACTATTCACAACATTTCTTTTGGCTTTATTTTGGTTCTTTATAGCTTTGTTGCCATTTTTATGACTTTTGCGCATAAGCTTGTCACATTCATTCATTTCTCTTTTAATGTGAGCAGTAAGCCATGGTGATGGTTTTCCATTAATTCTTTTAATAAGCTTTGGTGAAAATTGATTGAATGCAATTAATAGGATATCTTTCATACAGAACCATGCATCATTTACGTTATCGCTTACATAAACATTTGTCCAGTCTTGAACACGAAGATGATAATTTAATTGTCTCCGATTGTAGTTTCAATAATCTCTGCAGTTAATTGTTGTTGCTGGAAATTTAAGGTGGTTTAATTTATGAACACAGCCTATCATTTCATGATCTGCTATGCCACTGGGATGAGTTTTTGGGGTAGAGTTTGATACAAAACCAAGTTAACATCCTTTCAAAAATTTGAAGTTAAAAATGATTAAAGCAATAAGCAAATACATTATTAACCCTTTAATGCATAAGCATACCTCCTGGATATATTAAACTTTCTATTGAAAGCCTTTATAATTTCATGAGAAACCAGTGTTGTTTTATCAGTATTAGCAAATTTATTTTACATTATATTTCTAATAATTAACCCCCTGGAAAAAGCAAAATAGCAAAGAAATGGCCAATGGTTTGATTACTTTCTGGGGACACTATGCATTAAAGAAACCTGTTACTTGGAGGTCAAAATCCCGAGGAAGCCAATGAGAGAACACTGGATCATTGGTTAATCCAACCATGTGAATCGTTGAGGCTAATGAGTGAAGCTCCCATCAGGCCTTAGCTGATAGGTGCTATTGTTACTATCAGCAATTAGCTCCTGATCCTACCAAATCTTTGTTCATTGCACAATAGAAATTTTGGAATTGCATTTGGTATTCTGTATTCCTCATAATACACCCGTTTTATTTCCAACACGTTAAAATGGTGGTTGTCGTTTTGGAAGATCTAGAGATTTTCTTGTCACTAGATGTGGTACTTAGCGTGATGGTGAAGTTAGTAAGTAGCTAAATTTATTTGCCACATAAAAAATCATAACAAATAACAAAAACAGATAGCTAGCTAACTTAAATGTATATAATCTACAAAAATATGGAAATATTAATATAGGTAACTAGCTATAGTAAAATAAATTATTGACATTGTGTGGCAAGGAATAGTGAAGGGTTGATACAATCCTGTTTCCATGGCATTCCCTATTTGTAGATATTGTTAAACAAAAAGGTTAAAGTGTAATCTAGTCAATTAAGGGTGGTGTTAATAATTAAGATAGTTGTCATCTTTCTTTTTCTGTAGCTAAGCTGTTGTTAAGAATGCAAAAAGTTACACACACTTCGATTCTTAGAAGGGACGGTGGGTTTTTGTATATTTTCTGAGGCAGTAGGTGTTGTATAGCCATTCGCAGGCTATTTTGAGGCACACATTGCGATTTTAGATTTCAGCTCTTGTTGGCCCCGTTTGTGAGACAGCTTAGCTGGCTATTATTTATTCAGCACCAGAGCGTAGCGTAGCAGTTTTTATTTTCACAATGCTTCATTTTACACAATTTTTGTTTTGCTAGCTAGGTAGCTAGCTATACTGTTGTCTGAACTTAAGTTTTCCGAGAGTAGGAGGGGGTAACTGTTCATGTATATACCAGCTAGGTTTGGGATTTATAATCATTTTTTATGGCTATAGTTTCCAAAACCTATTTGCCATAGGTAATTGCATTTCAGGCCTTACCAGTATAAGCTACGTTATTTGCAGTTGGTGACCAAATGGACTGGTACTATAGTTTCCATTTGTGTTGTCATTGGGTCAACTATATTTGTTATTTTGCTTGTACAAAACTTGTTGTGCCCCATTGTTGCTCGTCATGTACTTCAATGTTCATTATGTGGTGATTCGCATAGGTATATAAATCGCAATTAGTAGCCTCAACCATTTGAGAACATGCATTCGCTTCAGATTGGGGGCCCTTCAGCTGCGGCATCTGCAGGCCTTTCTGATTCCAGTATCCAAGTATTAGGTCATTGGTCTAGTGAGGTCTACAAATGGTAATTGCAATGGTCAGATCAAGTAGTTACATGGTTTATGTCTCGTGTACATCTGTCCATCATAATTAGGGTTTTTTGGGGGGTTAATTTGGGGTGTATTGCTTCTCTCGTACAATGTTGGTTTATACAGCTCGTTCCTGTCCCCCATATTTTATTACAGCATTTTACTTTGTTGGTTTCAACTATATATCTGTGGTTCATTTGTTTTAGTTTGCTGCCCTAGTAGGCTGGCACTTGGATCCTTGTTGATCCTTAGGCTCTCGACAGGTAGACCGACCTAGTAGACTGCATTTTCAGATGTTGCATTTGTGTTTCATGGTCCTAGTAGACCGCTTTGCAGTTGTATTACACATGTTTAGGTCCTAGTGAACCGATCTGTAGTTCCAGTACATTGTATGGTTCTTGTAGACTAACGAGCCCTCGCTAGCTCAGATCGTAGTAGATCCATTAGTGTTTCTTGAGCCAGGAACTAACTAACCAACCATACACCACCTAATGTCCCCAATTCTCCCCAAACAATATATTGTGTTTTTACTGTGTGAGACCAGCCCAGGGAATTAAGCTCAGGAAACGACAGTGAATAAATAAATGGGAACAGTTTTTGTTTACTGTGCTCTATGTACTTATAAAATTAATCTTAATTTAATAAATACAAAATTAGTATTAAAGAAAAATTTTATCAAAAGTCATATAATCAGACGTATTTTCACAAATCTTCTTTTCTCAATTCACAGTTTTATGAAAATCAAAACCTCAAAAACAAATATTTTTCATGTATGGGAAAGATATTGGAAAATGCCAATAATTGCATATGACAATTAATTTTTATGTTCCGTCCATGTGACTGACACCTCGTCATGTTTCTTTAGCGGAAACACGGCTTTGGTTTGAGTTTTTCCCTAAAAACACAGACACAAACTTTGGTTTAAGAAATTTCAAGACATCCTGGAAAGCCATTTTCCGGCATCTATAGCATACAAAAATGGAAATGATTTTCAGATCATTCTGGCCTCACTATGGAGGACCACCAGAAATCACTAAACTTAAGGACCTCACTTTTTAAAATCTAAATCTGCCCTGATATTCTAAGTTTTGACAAGATTTTAGTATTTTTTAAGCAATAAATAAACATATATGCAAAATGTCAAAATCTTTGAAAGATGCAAAAAATGCATGCACTTTAACATGGGGTAGTATGGTAACATTATCTAGATAAATGAAATGTATACTGCAAGACACACCTCTTCATTGCCATTCAAAGTCCCATACAGAAGGCATGCATGAATAAAAAATTGTTGTAATGCCACCCCAACAGGTGATAATTGTCGTTCAGGAACAGCATAAGTAATTCTCTCGCTTGCTGCACCAAGATTATGCCCTGGTTGGGATAGATCCCTAAAATAAATAAAGGATAATGCAAAACACTACCAACACAGGAATAGTGTACTTAAGCCAGCATAAAACACAATTATCCATCAGGAATACCCCAGGCATAAAAGGGTGCCACTTTTACCACAAAATTGTATCACAAGACCTTCTGTTTATCAAAAAACTTAAGACCTTTGGTACTATATAAAATAGTCTTTTAACATTATGGATGAATACATTGTATGGGGTTTCTTATGGGAAAACACTGACAATCCTAGTAAAACTCTACTAGATTCTTGTTTCATGAAAAAGAGCTAACAAATAGTGCCTAAATCCATATAATTGCTAAATATTTTGACAGATATCGAAGTAGTGAGAAAACTCTCATCTAAACATATTTTGCTTAAAATAAGTAATTCCTATTTGTAAGGAGAATTTTGGATATACAATTGGCATACCTTGTTCCTACCATTTTAGTATTGTCATCACGAAGTTTGTGATTTAGGCCACCTACTGCGCGACCACATACATTACATGTTGCCAGTGAAGATGGTCTGCCACACTAACATATAAAAGTGCACATAATATCAAAAGTAACGGAATGTATATTTATGAACCAGCTTTAACATATTTATAATATAACACATAACATTCCTTCTTTTCATAAATGGATAAACTTCCAAACTTTTCTATATAAGGCATCAATGGTCGAACAATGATGTTTGCTCTGAATATGGTCAGGTATTTTGAACCATCTGTTCATGTACAAAATAACAACTTTATACAGATTAGATAATATAACAAAATGACACAATATCTATCAACAATGTTTTATTAAGAAACCTGCTGCTGTAAGGAAAAATACTTGATTAATACAGGTTAGATTATATTAACATTTTACAGTATTCCTGTAGTATGTAAAGCATAGTTACAAGCATTACACGGAGGTGAGGAAAAAATAAAAACAAATAAAATCACTTTTCCCTGAAGTGTACAGTAGACTTACATCTCCAATAGCATACGGGTGGCCATTTGGACATTCTAAAAGAAATATTCACAATGTTTGATAAGTGGGACAAAATATAAAAACATTAACAACTTTATATATATTTATAAACAATAAATAATACATTAGTAATTCCATGGGATGTGATACAAAATATAATATTGAAGTATTATGCTAAATACCTGATCAAGATTGAAAATGATGCGAATTCAAAAATAATAAATATTCTGATAGTTAATAACAGAGTAACTACAAAGTTCTCCAAGATATGTTAGATTGTTAAAAAGAGACAACATTCTGCATATAAAACTTACTGTGAAAAACCCATGCAGTTCCATCTTCAGGTCGTGCATTTTCAACTTCTTCAAAGTTATCACTCGGCATTGCTGGGAAAAACGAATTCTGTAAAAATAAAGAACATTCAAATTATTTCTGTAACTAAATAACAGATATATAACGTACCAACTATATTATAAGATGTTAAACAAAATAATTTATTTTATTATTTACAGCAACCAGGATGAATAAAAAAAGATTTTTTTGACCAACCTGCATAGCATCAGGAGTATTTGCAATGGAAAAGAAAGGCTCAATTAAAGGATGTTGTTGAGTTTCAGAAAATAAAGCTATCATATGACATAATATCTCTGCCAACCCTTCATCATTAACAACTGTTAACCTTTGTGCCTGCAACAGATACTCCTAAAACAAATAAATCATTCATCATTAACAACTGTTATCCATTGTTGCTACAGCAGATACTCCTAAAACATAACTATCACCATTAATCATTAACAATTGTTAACCATCATTGCTGCAGCAGATACTTCTAAAACACAAATACATGTAGTCAATTTAGGAACTGAAACAAAAACGTACCACAATAAAGACTTGAACCAATTCATTTTTACTGCAGCACTTGAACCAGTTCATTTTTACTGCAGCAAATTAATTCAGAGGCATTTGCGAATTCCATAATACATAATGGTAAATATGGCTGCAAGATTATATTCGATGAAACATTTCCTCTACATTCCTAATAGATCATAGACAACAGATCACTGGATTATAATAGAACTTTCAACTCTGGTTTCCTAACAGATGTCTGCTCTTATATCAAATTGTGCTGAGTATAAATAATAGATATAATGTGTACACTATGCTTGCTTTGCAAACAATGAAAGACTTTCACCAGACATAGCAACATACCTGTGAATTGAATGCATCTGTGATAACATTGAGTACCTAAATGGATTTAAACATGTACACATAAAATGGTGGCACTCACAATAGTTAAAGAATTAGCCATACAAGGGAAGATGCCTGTAACAATGATATGGCATAAACCATTTTTACATCAAAATCCATATTAATTTTCCAGCTTTGTTGCCTCTGTTTTTCATAGTTAGAAAAGTATGAGAAAATATATATTTTATTTCCAAATGCAAATTCAGTCTTTCTTTGTTCTTCTTCTTATTTCTACCATGCCCAACAAAGCATTGTGATCTGTCAGAATATAACTTTTCTATCAGGCCACAACAAGCAGCGGTGAGATATCTACAAGGACCTTTCTTAATAATATAACCATTCCTAACAACATAGACTTTTGAATAAGTGCAACCACTGCTAACCACAATCTCTCTAAGATAACCATTTAACCACCTAGACACTGTTCCTAAGCCACCTAAAACAAACAATGAGTAAAACCTTTACATTCACTTTCCACAACCTACCAATATCTCTTGCTAAGTGCCAGTAATAATGTATCTTCTCATTTTCTTATTTATATACAGTCCTGCTATCACCTGGTACTGAAACATGTAGTTTCTTTCCTTCTTATTCAATGCAACAATATCATTTCTCCCACTTGTAATAATCTTACCAAATAATCTTATACTCTTCATTCTCCACAGCTCCCTCAGGCTCATTTTCATATCACTTATCTGAAGTACCAAAACCATATTAAAATTCCAATACAAAGCTCTCCCTACCACATCATATCTTCTTTATACCCATTCTGAGCAAGTTTTCCAAACGTACATACTACGGGTCCGTTTTTTTGGTCGATATTTTATGCTCTGAGTGCTCCGTTTGCTCTGAGTACTCTGAACTAATCTTTTTTTA
>JANTOQ010533457.1:0-10998 GCA_027564595.1 Bythotiara depressa | reverse complement strand
AAGTTTCACTTAAGCGGAGCAATTTAGGGAAATTGATATAGCAAGGGGAATGAAAAATTCGTTTCACTTAGTAAAAGCGTGGTTTACTGTATAAACCCCGAGAGTATACTGTATTATAATTTCCATTCATATATATATTAAATTTTCAAGGTGTCGAAATACATTAAACGGGATTTATGCCCAAATATGTAAATAATCAAGTGAAATTTAATGTCCACACATTATTTGACTGCGTTCGCCGCAAATAGACAGAAAATCCCACTATTGCATCCCGTTCGCATTTCGTGTGTAAAGCTAATAAAACGTAATACGTAAATATAAACTGGGTTTTGCTTAAGTTACAAAGATTGTTGATATAACACTTTAATCCAGCTCTTAAGCTAAAGCTTCGCTTATCTTTAGCGGTTTCGTTCACAACCACTCCGCCACATTTTTTCGAACTTTACCGCTCTGTTTGAAGGGTTCCGAAGTCCTTAACCTGGTGACCCAATCAAGTTTGTTTTTATTATTATATTTGTCCAATCAAATTGAAGATGTTTAATTAACTTAAAAATTATTTTACTGTTAAAGGCCTGAATACACTATAATCTTTCTGATAAATCTGACATTTGTAAGCTCTGGATGGTTCTCTAAAATTTAATTTATAGCACGTCTAAATGCCAGATTGATATATAATTCTTATAAAAATATTTACTCTTTACTATTTACTTTATACTCTTTGTAATGGGGCTTGGTGATAAGACTTTATAGTCTTCCTCTCGCTCCAGCCAGGTTATATAGTTAAAAATGTAAATATTTTCTTATACGTGTATACATGTATCAAAACTTTTTAAAAGGCGAAAAATAAACTAAAATTGACTCTTTACTTTCCGTTAGAGGGACAAAGGAACGTTTCAATACAAATAAAAAGTATTTACATCAAATGCAGATCTTATGACATCTGTTGCGTAACAATGTATTTTTTTAAGTTTAAACACATTTTGACACTTTCCATGCTTCGGCCTTACCTATTCCCTGGAGTGTCCATGGAACGAGAATAGATTAACAGAAAACTTGGTGGAATCACTCCTCCTAGCGTGTTTTCGCGAAAGTTTCCTTACGTCATTGATCTTTATCTTCCAGGATGCCACAAAGACCTCAATTTTCCAATGCCCCATTTGCAAATGTTCTGTAAGATAACGGTTACTTCAATTTCATGGTCTTAAGTCATTTGGTAAACTGAAAATTAAAACTGTAAAAGTTTATGTTTTAGTCTGTTTATGTATTTGGAGTCGGTCACATCACTTGCGGGAAACAGTTGGTTTGACGCCTAGTCTCAAATTCTTATGTGGAAGATGTACACGCACCATTTTGTCAATAATTTTGTGCAGAATTATTAATGCAAGTCAAAAAAAAAATTGTAAACAAATCTACCACTTATCGAATAGATGTTATCTAAATCAGTATCCCGTGCGCTGCTTGACATTGTTTATCATTAGAAGTACATTTCGTCATTCGCGAACTGTACCAACCACATTTTTTCAATAGTGAGATTTACAAAGACAAAAAGTTTAAGTTGACTTTAACGGTGGTATAAAATTTCTAATGTTTATAATGTATCGAGACCTTCTTAAGAGATAATTATCTGAACAGTTCTTCATAAATACTTTGCCGAACGTTCCTGGAACAGGAAGTTGTTCGATTTTAAGAAAAAAAGACGCGCGAATAATAGATTTCAACGAGAAATATGAGCGACAAGTGGAAAAACGAGCGGGTTAGCTAGCGTATGTATTTATGAACAAATTTAACACTCCTTTTAACCACGGATATTATTTAAACAGATCTTGTTTTCAGACAATTCTCACTTTGAAAACCTGAGTAATGTAGAGCCATATTTCCAATTAAGGAAATTCCGCGCTGAATAAAACGCAAAAATTGAACTCTATTCAAATTTTTACCAAAAATCACTTAACGATATTATAAAAATAATGCTCGTAAAATGTTTCACTGGATAACATTTCATAGCTCCTCCTGGAAATGCAACATGCCCTATATTTAATTTTAAAAACAAATATAAACTTACACGATTGAATGTGACCTCCAGGACTACCTCGGTGGTAAATACATCAAAAGGAATTTTCCATGCTGCCCCTCGTTTCCAAATACTTTCTTTAATGTCATCAGATCTGGCATCATGCAGTTGGCATTGAAAGTTTCTTCCAAAATTTGTGCAAACTCCTGCATTGTCTTCCTTGGATAGATTTTGAAATATACGTAATCCGCTATATCTGACAAGATCGTAGGTAATGGGTGAAAATTTTGTGGCATAAGAATATACCGTCATAAAATATATGAACATTATCCAAATTGGAAGAATTGTCCTAGCCATACTGTTGTTAACCCGTGTACATCAGCCAGCTTGTAATGAATGAAAAAAATCATCAAATATCTGTTTGTTTATGTAACGGTCATACGCTCTTGGTTACCAATGACACTTCTTTAATGATCCATGTTAAAAGACACCACGTTTCGCATTTCTTCACTAACCTACAAACGTTACAATCTATTTTGCACAGCTTTTAGGTGTGACTGCTAAAGGTTGAAGGAAACAAAAGTTGAATCAATTACGTTATCGCCGGGTCTTTTTGTTTACGTTTTTTATAACAGTTTCTTAGGGGAAATCCCATTGTTGTTGATTCTATCTTTTGTTACTTTAAATCATTTTTGCTTTTCCAACTTTATCTTAATGAACGTCAGCAAACATTATTAAAAAATGTTAAACTGACGAAGGAAGGTAAATAGGATGTACATGTTTATCTTAACGCTTTTTTATTATAAACATGTGCGGTGGTGTAAGGATTCATAATCGCGTAGATTTAGCCTCACTGATTTCCATCCATTTCACAATTTACGCAGGAAACATGTCTGAATAGGTACCAAGGTTTAGCCATTTGCATTTACATAACTGTGTTAACTTATATTCCTGAGCTAACGAAACGTAAGTAACTTCTGTTTCAATAATTCATTTGTTCAAATGTTACATTTTTCTAAACTCGTCCTTAGCGTCTCGTCCTGCATTAATATATTTCTAACCGTCCCAATATCAAGAGACTCTGGGGTCGAGGTTTACATTTTTCTGATTTCTTACTGTGCTCGATCCCGTTAACTACAAACCTTGATCATAATATTTATATTCCAAATTTCAAAACATGGATCATATTGTAGCCTTAGTGACCTCCTGAAACGCATAGATCGAAACAAACTTTAAGAGGTTTAAAAATACAATTGCAAGTACGTGTTTACTCGATTCCCGTCAGGCATACCATTCTTGAACGCTTATAGAAAAACTTCACATTAATGAGGCCTAAAACTTCATAATTACGAAAAAAAATTTCCATGATTGGAGTAACATTATTTGTGTCGCTTACAACGTTCAAATACAGCAAGTATAGCCTCATTTTCGTGTAAAACTTTATATCTTCTTCCAATAGGTGGGAAGGATGCAATGATTAACGAATAGTCTTAAGACTTAAGATCAGTTGGTGAGGATGCAGAACGCACGTATAGTGCTACTGAAGAATAGATCATAAAATCTATATAAAACTTATTTTCTCATATTCTCAAATTAACAATTCTAGTTGTTAGTTAGTTAGTACAAAATAGTATTTATTATCAAGTAATTATTACGGTTAAAAATGGAGAATGCGTCATTTCATTGGAAAAGAGACATACAAAACCATACGATATTTTCTTTTTTCAAGGAGATTGTATTGTGGGACGATATGGTGAATAAAATATTGGTATGTGCCAACCTCGTCCCCAGGGCTTCTTTTCCTTTTTTTACTTGAGCTATCCTCAAGTAAAAAAAGGAAAAGAAGCCCTGGGGACGAGGTTGGGTATGTGCAATTTGATCGAGTTTCCCGTGCATGTTTATACTCATTCTCTTATTCTAGACACTTAAGGGGGAAAGTGGCAAAAAAAGGCAACGGACCTAAAGTCGCATGTATGGCAAATATTTGGTCCAAATTTGTAGCAAACGTTCGCTCATTTTAGACATTTTAGAGATGATATTTATGACCAACCTCGTACCCAGTGCTCATTTTTACCCACAATCAGTTATATAAAAAAACGTAAAATAGGATCTATCAACAAGGTCGATTTATAACATCGTTTAACGCTAGTAAAGGTGCGGATAGGTGCAGGTTATACCCCAACCGTCGGATTACGTAATAACATATCACTTTAACACTACAATGCATACCCCCTGGTTAAAGGAAATGATTAGAAACATAATGTATAATAAACAAGAACATTTTCTTGAACACGCGCTCGGCGTTCATATTCATATTCATAAATAAATAAATAAATTTCACTTTCGGTCACCTACTAATTTAAATAGACACTTCCCGAATTCCACTAAAAATTTCCGTTGGTTATCATGAAATACGGATTTCTGATTCGTGTTTCTCGTCCAAAAGTAGGCCGATGTGGAATATTTTAGATCCCTACGGTAAATATAAAGGTTGTTTTGGCTATGCCACCTCCGCCACCTCCGCCACCTCCGCAGTCAAAACCTATATTCGAACTTGTCATGTTTTTCCTCGTTCTGATGCATAACCTTTTTTCTCAAATAGCTATAAAAAAAGTTATGTACTTACTGTATGTATATGTTTCTGAAACATTCAGCTGAATTTGAAATCCGTTTTTTCATGACGTCAATTCGGGAAGTGTCATTAATTATTTTAATACTTTTACTCACATTTCTATATACGGTTTTATGTTCATTATATAAACACACAAGAGTTTTACGAACCTTTAATATTAATCATACAGTTGCCGCTCGATAAGTGGAACTTTTGAAGTAAACCAAGCTTTAGAAGAAAACAAAATAAAAAGCAAACCAAAACAAACAAAAACAGATATAAAGCTTATTTCGTGCAAAGACCATTAGTCTTGCGAAGGCTGCTTTCTTTATAACTCTCTGTCTTATAACTATGACGTCATTACACCACTGAATATCTTTCAAATATCAAACACTTATTTAAAACGGTAAATGACGAACAAAGTAAACTAAGTGAGTGGTTTGCCTCACTTAACAGTGATAAAACAAGGTACACGTTCTTTCACAAACAAAGCATAAGTGACCATGTTCCTTTGGTACTTCCTAAAATTACAATTAATAACTATATATCAAAAGGGAAAGCTCGATTAAGTTTCTTGGTGTGTTGATAGACAAAAATCTATCCTGGAAAATGAAATCGTTGCACTGGTACGCCAAAAACAGTGTCAAATCATGCAATCGTAACTTCGAATCATTCGATCAAAGTGTCGAATCGACTTTTCGAATCGTACTGCCACCTAGTCGCTACTCGGAGCCTTAGTATCAAGCTTTTATATCGTTCAGTCAAAGCGTCGAACCGTTCAGTCAAATCGTACAACCATTGCCTCAACCTCGTTCCCAGGAATTTTGAATGAATATTTTATACTCCACCACTTAGCAGCGTAGTGAAAACTTTTGGCCGGCGGAAATACGTTATTCGGGCTAACTTCGCCCAATTTCCGATTTTGAACGAAAGTTATTGCAGAAAATACAAGAAAATTGATACGTGCGAAAAATCAATTTTCACAAACTGCACAGATCTTTTTTGTATAACTCCTTATCTCGTAAAATTCTTCTATCATGCACTTTGCATTTTCTTCTTCATAAATTTTCCTGCTGCTCAATCGTCACGAGACCTTTCAACAGATTATAAAGATGATTAAAAATGAATATATTTTTTTTTGCCGTACGCGAAAATTAGTACGAATAAGGTAAAGTTGTAACTAGAATTTTTGCTGTGGATCAAGAATTATGTCATCTTGTTCCAAACACTTTCTCATAATTGACCCCCCAGATAGATCAAACCATGATCAGCTTTTTGTCAAAATATAGGCTTAGTATTACTAAGACTCTTCGTATCGAATTATACGATGAATAAGGATAATTGTCATTTCTTCATATCCGATCACAAATTCCAGAGCGTCGGGCTAGGGTAGGTGAACTAAAATATTGTAGAGTCGAAAGAAAAACTACTCAGAATAACAAATGATGAAAATATTAATATATGTTATAGTTACAGAGTATGCCAACAAAATATATAAAATCTAATTTCTAAATTCCCTAGAGTAATAACTTTTCTATAAAACGAACCCTCCTACGAAGCGAACCTGCCCTGTAACAGAGAACAATACCTAAAGAAATAATAAAAACACTAAGATGAAGTATTAAAGATTGAATCTAATAAAAAAATAGTATACTATCGAAATAGAGATCTGCGTGGGAGTAAATGTGTGATAAAAAATTTAGTTTGCTTCAAAAAGTCCTAAATTATAAAAAAAGCATAAAAAGTCATAAATTGTTAAATAGTACAGAGGTTATAATACACTAAAAATTAAGTTATCTAAGATATATACATTTATGATAAATATATAAATATTATAATACACTAAAATTAAGCTCTATAAATTAAATACAGTTAAAATGTTATCTTTGGAGTTGTATCAGTTTTGACGTAGCTAGAGGCACAGAGATATAAAACTACATAAAATGTGTCTTTTCACACCAGCCATTCATCCCAAGCGTGTATAATGGGAGAACATAACCAGGGTTATCGGAGTAAGTCTATCCATTGTAGAATTGGGTTGAAATATCGGCACTCCTACAGGTTGAAAGTGAGAAAATAGTATTCTCTCCATAAAACATCCCAAGCTGGAGGAAATTCCAGCCGTGTGAAAGTTATGCTTCTAGGCCGAATAGGTCGATCTAACGTCCACTTAGCCTATCTGTACCCACCTACTGGCAGGAAAACTTGCCGCATGTTGGAATTGTCTCCTTCACACAAAAGCGCGATAACGATATACCTGGTTATTTTCCCTTCAAAAATTATTTGGAAGGGAGTAAACCATGCCCATCACCATCACACTCTCCCGGGAAGCAGACAAATCCACCATACGGCGCATGAAAGAAAGGACTCCTCAAAATAAAAAATGCAAATACGTGGTTACCTCTAAACATCTCTCATAAAATTATGAGGGAATTTAGACCTATGCACATAAATACACTGTTTACCTTAAAAAACCCAATCCCACATGCAACGAATTATAGGGAAGTTTCTGTTAGAAACCAAAAACCACGGATTGACATATATATGATCTAGCTAGGGAACCGGGTTGAAGCTACTTAATAATTAATACCTTTCACAACATACCGGGCAACAAAAGTAGCTGACTTATCTCCCCCCCCCCCCTCTAGTCGAATAGGTCAATCCCACCTGACATTGCCCGTTATGGACTACTTTTACGAGGAGTTTAATGTTACTCAGACAACACATACATGCATAAAACAGGACCCAAGAAACTACACTAGTCTGCTTTCCGGTATCATGGCTTACCTGGAAAATACTAAGATTAGCCAACGGCCGGAGAAGAAACCCTTCAACTCCGTCACTGTAGTTAAACAATGTAACACCGTAGGGAAAGCTAGAGTCTCACGACTATATGCGGAGAACATAGTAGTACCTGGACAACATCACATCACAACATATACAAACAAGAACACAAAACATATTAACAAAATATAACTATAAATTGAATAATAATAATAAAGATAATAGTAATAATAATTATTAATAGTAATAATAAGAGAGTAGTAATAATAACAATAAAGATGACAGAGAACCACATAATATATATATATATATATCATATATCAACATGGAGAGCAGATGATGAACATATATATACGTGATCATATATTTGGAGTAACTTCTGCGCTCCTCAAGAACAATTTTTATATTTGTATAGGTATATTTATTTTATTTTAAATTTTATAGCTACGCATGACTTGAAACAGTATGTTCATATTTTAAGCACAGCTTGTAAATCCGACGTTAAATAAAGTATTTTGTACGGAAGTTATTGAAATCATGCGTACTATTTTCCCCTATCAATATCCTCTAATTGTTGGTACACATGCAAATTTTTAAAGATTTTTCTTCTAATTTAGTACGATTTAGTATGTACACGGCCAATAATAAGACTACAATCTAATTTCATTTTCGATCCTCTTCGTACTTTTAAACTTCCTAAGTAAAGTTCTTCATGCGCTCTCTTTTTCATCTGTTCATTCCAAGAACTGAATGAGGACATAATTGGTATCTCCAGTAAAATCACTGTTTTTCAAAAAACTAAACGTTTTGCTGTTTTGTGTTAATTTCCGTTTAGTTTCTAATTTAGGACGCACGTCTGTTACGCCTGTTTTTATTAAGCACAATCCTGTTTTGTAGTACCCGCTGCCGAAAATAATTAATTTTCCATGAGCATAGAAGATTAGAATAGGAAATTTTCGTTGAATAATGGTTTTGCGGTTAAAACTTTGTCGGAATATTCAAACAAAACAAATCTCGCAAAGTTCTTGTTGTAACTTAGTTATCCACGGTAACAGTATCCACGGTAACAGTTCCCCCAAAATCTACATTTTCGATTCTTTCAGTGGTGCGAATCCGCATCTGTTGTGTAGAGATGAGGAAAGTATTGTTCTACAAAAAGACAATTATGTATAAATTTAGCTTAACACTTTTAAAAGGCCAATACGCTATCGAAAGTGATAAAAATATTGGACTAACATTTTCTGTTATTTTCTATTTCTCAAAACTTTCTTCCGTTAAAGTATAGCTTATTTTTAATATATATTTTCTTTTGCCACTCCACTGGGTTCTAATTAGTTATTTTACGTAGATCCCCAATTCCGTCATATAGGAAAACCTACGAAAGGAGCGTAACCGTGGTTACAAGCACGCCGTGGCTCATCAGTGAAAATGGTCTAGTATTAACAGGGTAAGGATGCCCCAGATAGATACGCTATGGCACAACACGGGACCTGAATTATGTGTTTGGCCAATCCTCTTATTATCTTGTTCTCTCTTATATATCTTTGGTTTGGCAAATGATACGTGTGCCGCGCGTTAACAACATTCATCCCCAACATCAATAGGAATTATGTCCCCGAGAACGCGATTGGCGTATTACGTACTTCCTCTATGTTGTGGCCATATTCTGGTATTATTTTGGCTATTATTTTCGCAAGTTCTCATCATTGACTAGAGAATGATAATCGACTACATTGTATTGACTATTTCCTAGCTACGCACTATCATGGTTTGATTCTTTATCACGCCATTAAGATTTGCGCAAATATCGGGAAAAGGGAGACGCGAGTTTTTTATGTAACTGAGTTATCACGGAAAGCGCCCTAAACATCGTTAGATTACTTTTGTACCTCTCCAGGTAACTTTCCAAGAAAACCAATTTAAACTACAGGAAGCATTCACTCGTGTTGGCAGAAAATTTCGAATACTGTGCTTACACCAGAAGCGTATAAGACTAGTAGTAAATAACAGCTCTTAGAAACTGATACTAATGGCTAATATTTAATTAAGGGGGATCCTCTAGAAAAAAATGAAAACTTGTTTTGATTTTGGAGTAATAACTAATTCTAGTACTTTAATTGTCGTACTTTTCAACCATCATGACTAGTTTGTTAAAAATCATGCAAAATACCTTTTAAAAGCAAGAAATTTGGTGTTTTCCCTTCTACTTAACATCGCGCTTAGTAACAGGTTGTAACCCGTTTTAGTGACCCTTAAGGTAGTAATATGCCAGTTATTTTTATGCTACGGTGACCGGTTAGCAGAAAAATTAATCAAAGCGATTTAGATTAATTAGTGTGTACCACAAGTACAGAGAAAAAGCTTTTTTATACACGCGAATTTATTGATTAAACTCTTACAGTCTACTTTTTATGTATAAACTTAATACTTTGGATTTTTGGTAAATTAGGTACTGGGGGTGTTTCTCTTGCTTCAGAATGGGAAGAAATTGGACGTTGATAGGTCAATGAACTAACAATGAACGGATATAGTGAGAACAAAACAAAGAAAGAAGTTAACAGCTTACGGGAGGGACTTTGAAGTCATGAATTGGGATTAAAATAAATGGGCAAAACTGCAAATTAAGATAACCTTTACGTAAAATATTGCATCATTTTCAATCATTCATGAATTTCTTAATTTACATACGGTAACTCGAGAATGGCAAAATGTTATAACATGAAACTTTGCATGTTTTCTTTTCTTTTCTTGTGGATCAGATCAAGGAGCTCAAAATCGTGCAATAAGGCCAGCGGAAATTGCATAATAGTAACAGCAAATGTAGTACTTGGGTCTAACAATAGACGAAAAAAACCTTCTGTATCTTCACGTAGAAAAATAAAAAGTGACATAATATTTTTTAGGCACAGAGCCGTCAATGTATCAATCTAAAGGAACACACCAAGTTTCACGTTCGAGCCTATGCTATTCTGCAGATATATTGTTCCAAAATATCCATTGTTTTGGGGATATTGTGCCTAATTAATTATGTACATGCAGTAATTAATTTTTTATCACTTTCTTGCCATTTTCAAGTTTTGTCTAATTGTATGTAACAACTGGACATAAATATTTCCAAAAATGATTATTTGTCAAGAAATTAGTTTTAATGGTTATCTACCCTCCTTATCTACCATTTTAAAGTCAAACTTTTGCAAAAAAATTTGTTTATATAATCTTAAAGATTGATATATAAGGAATATATTTTCTGCTGTTAGAAATATAAAAATTAATTTTCTTTCCTTGGAAAAGGTAGGATACATATATTTTCTGACTTTTTTTCCATCTGGTTTATTGTGTGTGTTAATAGTTTATTGTGTGTGTTAATAAAGATAGTCAGGGAGCAGACAGAGACAAAACAGGTGAGTTCGTGCACATTTGGGGGACATTATAAAACTACTTTTAACAGTTTCTAAAAGGTTTAAGAAATCATATTAACTTTGTTGGACTGTTTAATTTTCTTTCGTTCACAAGACATACAGGTTTTCTTAAAACCTGTAAGGGATTCCTATGGGCTTCGAAATATAGCTGAATTTTGAGGTTGTAATTTATG
>JANTOQ010533346.1:0-10998 GCA_027564595.1 Bythotiara depressa | reverse complement strand
ATCAAGGGGCGTAACTCGAAGTTTTCGTAACTCGAAGGGCATAACTCGAGGGGCGTAACTCGAAGTTTCCCTGACTCTTTTCATCGTGCAATTATTTACCACTCATTTCTTTTCGCATAGTGCTATAAAGATTATATCGAAATGACTACTGATCCGTTATGAATTTATCTCGAGTTGCATAAGATGGCATCTATTAATAGTTACATTAATTAATGAAAATATTTAACAGAACTGTTCATGACACTCAAATCGCCTATTTGTCGGGAATGTTTACACACGTGACCTTGCGCAAGCATATGTTCGTTTCTTTATATTTCGCCGTTTTAAAGATTATATTATTATATACATTGTCGTATAAGATAAATTTTTAACAAAGATAAAAGTAATAGCTGAAAAGAAGTTTCTGAGATGAAGACTGTGAGAATCTTTTTATTAAGCCCCATATTATCACAACATACATCTGCACATCAGAGAGTTTGTAAAGATAAAGCGAAATAGATACAGTTTTTGGTTTAGCAGGCCCTACGACACCCCCCCCCCCTCCCCCACTTTTTTGCAAAGTAGTAAATTATAAAAAAATTGGATATGAAGAAAACACGGTTTTGATTGTTTTGGGTGTAATATCAATGTTTATTTTATGCCCAGGCAGCCCCAGAAATCACTGAAATAGCACTTTTAGAGCAACTAGATATTTAAAAAATTTCTTCGCCCCCAACCATGGTGGGGGCCATTTAGGAAAATTATTTTTTAGCCCCCACTCCCCACTTAAAATTATGTGTCGTAGGGCCTGGTATAAACAAACATTGAAATTACATAAAATCAAATTTTTTTAAATATTCTTTTATCTATAATAGAAAATTGCATACGCTGATGGCACTATTATAAATCTTTAATTGCCAAAGACGCCTATGAAAACAAATATTCTTAGCATTTTCAGCGGTGCCATCAGCGTAAATGACTACTGATTAATGACAATGCCCCGCCAAGGACTTCGTGTTGTGGCAGACATCCTGTCTCTGCTCTCAACGTTTTATGCCAGCGTAGTGTGGTCTTTAACCACTACACTATGGGGGAAATGGTGCCTACTAACGAGTCACGAACAAATAATTTGTCAAACAAAGCCAAAATATTATCTTGTTCATATCAATTCATAATAGCTACCATGGCAACTGCGCCGATTATTTGTTTTATATTATTTCATTCTTTCTATACGCCGACTTTCTTCATTTATTAGGGTTTCCTTATGACATCAGAGAAAAAGTTATATCAGTTCCGTTTAGGATTTTCTTAGAAACAAAGAAACAAAAGATGGCTTAAAACATTTATAAATAGAACAAATATATGTAATTTTAAACATTGTCCGACAACAGTTGATGCAGATGTGTCAAGTGCGGTAACATAAAAACTTGTGTCAAGAGATCAGTTAGAGTGAATAGGGGAGAACATAGTAAGAAGATTAAGGAATTTTGTTTTAAAGCTAACGCAGGAGAGCAGGGTTATGATATAAAACAGAACAAATTCAACAGTTCAATGACAAAGATGGGAAAAACACACAGGGCAATGCTGCCGTTCAACGTACATTCATCAGAACGTGTTGGCTTTCAAGCACTCGGAGATTTTCTAAAGGACTGTTCGTTTCCTGCTACAGTTCATATGCGCTCTGCTGATACCAAACGACGTGGTGGTGCACATGAAATATTTACACTGCAGTCAAGGAGACAGATAACGAGGCTGAAGTGTCACACTCACGACAACAAAACTGTATTCGTCTCCACAGATTTAAACACTTCAGTCATGTACTCATACATTGAGAATGATACAGTTTATAGTACCATCGAGGAAGTGAGAACAAATAGGAAATCACACGCTATCTCATGGTTTGTATCCACAAAAGACTTTACTGTAAATGATAGCTTCTACGCTAAAGGGCAGATTTTTACGTTTGCTACAACGTCGCTACTGAGTTCTTTCAAAAGAGAGAGGCAACGAGGAATATACGTGTCAGTATATCCAAGTATGAAGAAGTGTTTTATACCCATGGATGCTGAAGGTCACTTTAAAAGGTGCGACTCTCCTACCACATCTACCGCAAAGGAATTAAATAAAGTAGCTACATTTGAGATGGTTCCGTATTTTATTACTCTACCGCCATCTTCGATAGAAGAGACGGAAAACAAACACTTGTTTGTGTTTGAAAAGATCACGTTCGATGTAGTGTTTGCTTCAAAGAAAAGTAACGGTTATCTTGAAATTCATGCGCTGTCAGCAACAACGCCATTAAACGTTCAATTATCGCATGAAGCCATGCAAGTTGATAGGTTAGACGAAAATGAATTAAGGGTAATCTACGATTTTTTCGAAAGGCTTCCTCACAATGAAAATGTTGATAATTTTTATCAGGTGCGTTCGTACAAGGAGTTAGGAATAACGCGACTGCTTGAAGAAATCTTTATAGAATTAAAATGCAAAATAAATGGCCGTGGTTTAAACCGGCGACGAGTGAACGCTGAAGAAGAAAAAATTTATTTAAAGGCTTTATTCCCAGAGGATATTTACGAAACTATACCACATACAAATGCGCAAGAATCTCCACCGGAATCAAGAAAGAAAAACATTGAGTCACCAACTTTACCGCCACCATCTTTGCCAAATAGAAGTAAGAAAGTCTCCCCATCACAATTAAGTGACAGCAAACCACGCGACTGTAACACGCGTACGAACAGGCAATCATGTCATATTTATGTTAATGAATGCTCATTGAATGATGCCAATTCAGAAAAGAAAAGAGAATTAGTCGTAGAATTTGATGACGGGGGTTATGTTGTTATACCATTTTCTGGACAGGTGCCAAAGATTAGCTTAGATAAAGAGAATTTATATTATAAAGGCAGCGACGATTGTGACTATGAAAATAGCGATGGATCACAGAGTTCTTCGAACGATCACATCTACTCTTACATCTATACAGACATGCTAGAACCTCGTCCCAATCATGCAGATAATAAACATACAATTTGTGAAGGTAGTAAAAGAGAAACATATATCGACATGAATTATGATTACCCACATATGGGTCAACTTCGATTGCCCAAACAGCTGAGTCAACAACAGATCAGCAGTTTGAGTGTGGATGAAGTGAGTGACTTACTGAAAACTAACATTATGAAACATCACGTGAGTCAATTTAGAGAATGTTCCATAGATGGAAGTCGACTTGTTAATTTGGATGAGAAAAAACTTTTGGAACTAAATTTAACGCGCTTTGAAGCGAGAAAACTAATCTGTTTTGTAAACGGTTGGAGACCGTTAAACGAGATATCGCGTGATGATTCATGGCTAACAAAGATACCCGGTGATTGGACAGTTGTCGACCTATCAAAATACTTACTTCACATAAACATGCGTTCTTTTCATCGGTTTTCATCAAGGCAGAACATTGATGGATATTTGCTGAAAGATCTGTTAAAGGATAATCTATTAGAAAGCCTAAAATGTGAACACGGAGTCGTGTTCAGGGATCACGAACTAGAAAGATTAAAAAGATATGTTCTAGATGATTATAAACCCAGGTTTAAATATGTTCGCTGACTACCTATAAAAATTTTAAACAAACTACGAGTGCATTAATGTTTTATATGCATTTTAGACTGATGTTTCGTGAATTTTGAAAAACATACTTCGTATCACAATACAGTTCTCTTATGTAGTTTATATGTAAAAACAAAACAAACGAATTCCATACGAACCCCGATACCAAGGAGGATTATTTCTCACGAGTTTCAGTAACGATTAAGTTATTAAATTTAAAATTATTTCCTTGTAAATTGTTTTATGTATATATAGTTTTGATATATTTATGGTTTTTTCTCTTGACTTCCTATCACCCCTTGCGAAGACTGGATAATCTATATGAGCATAACAGATGGATTTTTTTCCATGCGGCGAACGTATACTGACAAAAACACGGCGAGATATCTTGCGTAATGTATAAGTTTCAAATTATTCACGAGATAATTAACCCCCGTAGCAGTCCAACTGATATAGTTAGAAACGATAACATCCAACCGCAGACGTAACTTATGGACGATGATAAGGTTGTAAAATAATAAAGATATTTAAAAACAAATTGCTGTCTCATTCTCTTAATTGACAATGTGGTTTTTTGTAGGAAGAGTGTCACTTGTTTACAACTTACGTTAAAACACAATATATAAATACTGGTGTGGTTGCAAAATTTAACGGTACCGAGAAAATAAATTAATAAGTACAGTATGTAGTTGATATTGTTGACAGCAATCTTCACGGCTATTGTCTTGAGAATTAATTTCCCTTTAAGGATTAAGGAATGAATATTTTATAAGCACCACGTGTTTAATCAATTTTAACATGAAATAATCCTTAATATTTCAAATATTTTGATTCTTGCTTTCGGAAACTACCGAGCTACTACTTTTATGGCGTATTTTAAACTCAGCATTACCCTCCTTCAGCACATGCATTCGATTTCCATTTGAAAGATATTGGCACTATATATAACTTCTCTTCCGTGACTGATGGTATACATGATTGTGGCTTGTTGCAAAACAACGTAAACAAATTATGAATGAAGTTGACTACTCGCCAGTTTCTGGTGCCAGAAATTAGCAACAGAATCCGAAGAATGTAATTATTATGAAGATTGAAAATTCCTAAAAACATAATACAGTGTAACCCCATTAACTCGAACCCTCTAGGTGAATATGGAAAAGGTTCGTGTGAGTGAATTAGCAGTGGTCTGTAACCAAGATGAAGGGGGATGCAAATTTGGTTTTAGTTAGCGGGGTTCCTGTTATCCAGTGTTCGAGTTAACCAGGTTACAGGGTAGAAGGAAAGAAACAACTAAATTAAATCTAACAAACTAAACTAAAAAATTGCTTTATTTAATCAACTTGAATTTAATTTGCGAGAATGGATTTTCACAGGAAATTGTGAATGTTGTTTCGTACGCATCGAAAGAGATGTTTAACGACGAAAGGCACAGAATAACGTTGAAAAAAGGAGCTGCACACCATGTGATATAACAATTTACTATACTGTCGAGACTTTTAGAGACAAACAAGAAGCGCCATGCGTTTGAAGATTTATGGCTAATCAGCCATGATGAACTGAAGTTGAAATATCTTGCTTTTACATATTTGACTGATAAGTGAGTGGCATTGCCATGGAAATATCTGTAAATTAATCTCACTAAGTTTGAAGCCCGTACATGTACTTGTACCTCTGGGGAGGATTTCTCAGTAGCAAAAATTGTTTAGAAGATTCCAAAAATGATATAAGTAATGTAAGAATATTTTTTTACTTGCTTGCGTATTGAATTTTAATAGCTGCATGAAGCAATCCAAGTCTGAATGTAATTTTTAAGATAGACATTTCGTATCATATAAACAAGGTCTAACTCATCGATGGGAAGTTAATTGTCTCATCAGGATTGCATTATCTAAAGTAATCATCTGCCCAAGTTTGAAGTTCGTACGGCCAGTGGAAGTTACTTTTCTAAACTTTCTAAAACTTGTACCGTGTAAACAGGGCCTAAATTATTGAAAATGTCACCCAGGCAAATGGTCAATTATTTCATTTAGATTGTATTGTCTTAATTAATCATCTTACCAAGATTGATTACCATACGACTAGTGGATGTTACTTTTCGATGGGCGTGGTCAGTTGTTTCATTAAAACTCCATTGCCTTAATTAACCATTTGACCAAGTCTAAAATCTGCATGGCTACTGGACGTTACTTTTCTAAAATTCTATAAATTGATTAATCTAAACAGAGCCTACGTATATGATGACGTCATCAACGGACCTGGTCACTTGTCTCATTAAGATTGTATTGTCCTAATTAATCACCTGACTAAGTTTGTAGACTAGTGGATCTTACTTTTCTAAATAATTTAAAAATTATATCATGTAAACCGGCTATAAGTAAAAGAACTTAGCACATAGCCAATAACACGCGTAGACTAAAGATTAATGGCTTACAAATGTGATCTATAAAATTCATTGGGCGACTATAATGTAATATAGTAAGTAAGTAAGTAAGTAAGTAAGACCTTAGCCATTAGGCCGAGAAGCGTTACATTCTAGTCATTGGTAAACTGGGAAAGTAAACTCGATAATAAATAAATATATCATAGAAGCATTATCAAGATTATACTTAAATAAACTGGAATAGATTTAATCTGCTTGTGGGCTAGAATTGATTTTCCCTTTTACGGGTGACTCAATGAAGATTAGAAAGTCATTTTATTATAATGTTCCATCAAACTTTACATTTACAAGACGATGTTCCCGTCCACTTACATCCATAAAGTGATCATTAGAGTAAACATAAAGTACTTTTCTTATTATTCGTCTATGACGTAGCAAGTAGATGTTTGCAACATTTAACCGTACTTTCCATGGTTTTGACATTTTCACGGATTTCTAAGCGAACGTGTACGTTTAGAAGTTTTTCTCTGTTCCACCGGTTATTTATATTTTGTCATCGTACATGTAAACGACAAGTGACCGGATCAATGCCTACTATTTGAATCAACAAAATGTCGGAGCTCGTTTAGACTCGTATATTTATGAATCTTGTATCACTTACGTTACGTGTATTTATATTATTATTTCTTTTAACGCAATGCTGCAACTTTGAAAATTCTTGGTACTTATGCGGTTTTAGACCCATTCCGGTTTTGCCACTTGAATGAACATTTAACTTATTTCAAAGTTTTCATTGTTTTATGACGTCACACAAGACACAGATGAACCAATTAGGTGTACAACCACAGTTACTTCATTACAAAAGGTGCCTAAGGATCCGCGCGTCTAAACTGAAAATAAGTTAAATCTAGTTTTTCATTCAATCACCAGGTTAGACAGAATATCATGTCTACAACCTGTACTTATAGACTTGGTTAAAGTTGTACCTAAGTTTACGGTTTCTTTTATTTATATTCTTATCCGCAAGGTGCTAGCCCGAAGAATATCTTAAAATACATTATTATCATCATCGTCGTCATCATCATCATCATAACCACCATCTGCCAAAATTTACTACCAAGATTACCGATAAATAATGCGCCGTCCGGCGTTTAATCCAATATCAATACACCTATAACGTACTTTAGTGATAACTTTTGTTATAGATATAACTTAAGGTATTGTCATAAAAATGCCATAATCAATTATGCCCTTCTGTGATGTCGTGACGTTCACACTCCTCCGAAGAGAGTTTCTTCAAAAATGTACTTTACACTTACCATGAAACCTGGTAAAATAAAACATAGAGGCATTGTTATCAAAATATAATAATTATTGGTCACATCGCTCAGTACTTCATGTCTCGTTCTATAATACCGGAAAGCTCTTCATGTAGTACGTACGTACCAAATGCGTATCGGGTTAGGGTTAGGGCTATCTATATGCAGTACCACGTATTTTAATGCAACGAGAAATGGATGAATAACCCCATCACATCCTTCCTTTGCTGTCCCTCACAGAGGTTATTATTATAAATACACATTCCAGCACACACACAGGCTTAATTAAAACTTAATTAATGTAAGTCATTAAAGGGAAGGAAACAAGTTTTTCTTTTTTTTAAATTGCAATTTATCATAAGGAGCCCAAAACATAGCCTTCATATTTACTTACTCTGTGTGCCAGTTTTAAAAGCAGAAGTTGTTTGAATTAAGCCTCAAATGCAAGATGTGTACAAATTAAAATTAAATGACCTAGGTTCTAACAAAATGTGTGACGTCTTGAATGCAGAAAGAAAACTAATCAACACAAAACACAGTTGAAATTATAAGCAAGCGTACCTGTGTTTTCTACTTCAAGAGTGTAGGTTTTTCGTTGAAAGGTTGATTTTATATTAAGATAACATGGCAGGAAACATAGCTTTAAACTGAAAGGTAAGAAAGAATGAGTGAAGAAATCGAAGAAAGTTTTTCTAGCGGTATTATTGCTTGAAGCTCGGAGCCTATAAGACTATACTGGTGTGGCAAGGAGTACCGAAAGGTCAATACGACCCTGTTTCCGTGGCATTCCCCATATGTGGATATTGATTTGTAAACAAAAAGGTTAAAAATGTAATCTAGTTGATTAAAGGTTTGGCTTACATCATCTTTAATGCTATGCTTGAAAGTATTCGAATTTCTCATCAATTTTAAACCTGGGCTAAGATCATTTCACATTCTTGGGCTCATATATGACAGTGTTCTACGCCCATTTTTCAATATTCTAGTTGTCCCATTCTCTAGAATTTATATCTAATTGGGCCTTTAAATGGAAAATGCCATTCAACCAGACCCTACAAAACAAGCTGAGGAAATATTATTATTCTCCACCAGAACAGCAATAACAAACCTTCGATATTAATCTTTAATAACAATATTGTTTCTGCAGAAGAATCACATAAACATTTAGGAATGATACTAGACAAGAAACTTAACTATGCCAGGAAAGGCATAGGCTTAATTAGATGTCTCTAAAACCTTTTACCGATACATACTCTACTTAATATTTACACATCTTTTATAAGACCACATTGAGATTACAGGGATATCATCTACGATAATCCGTCTAATGATTAATTTTGCAGCAAAATAGTATCCATACAATAGAATACTTCCCTAGCAGTTACAAGAGCCATATTTGGTACCAATCGTGAAAAACCTTATCAAGAGCTAGTAGGTCTTGAGAGTTTAAGAGATAGAAGATGGTATAGGAGACTATTCACGATTTGCTATTATTTTTACATTTCGCGAGTTTAAATATTCGCGACTGATCTAAAATTTCGCAGGTATTTTGTGTTTAACCTAAAACTGTCATCACTTACCATTTGACTTCTGGACGTCGTACTATACACCTTCTCAGAATTAAAAACCTTTCTGTAAAATACAGAAAAGCAAAACAAATAAAGAGTACACATTTGCGCACTCTGTAAATTATCAATATATGTCATATATATTATATAATATATATTCTGATTTCTGAACAAAATTTTCTTTCCAGTGGTATATAATATCACGACATCGAGAAAGAATTTTTACCACCTGCTGATGATCTAATCCCAACGGAAGGACCATTATTCCAAGATTATAATTATCTTCGGGAATAATAAAAACTGATATATCAGATCATTTTCCAGTGTTTATTGTTGATAGCAATCTAAGAACTACTAACTATCCAGATAATATAAAAAAAAACAAGTTCGTGTTTTTAATGATGTTAGTATAGCTAAATTTAAAATTAGCGTTACTGTGACAGACTGGTCTATAGTGTTTATCAAGATCCCAACATTTCTTACAGCACTTTGTGAAAACAATTTCTTAAAATCTATAATAAATGTTTTCCAATAAAAACAATAACAATAACAATAAAAAATTTGCTTAGTCCCTGGTAACTAAAAGACTTGTCAAATCATCTAAGCAAAAACAGAAATTATACACGAACTAATGGGCAACGTTATTAAACATACAAAAATATGTTTGAAAAAATTAAAAACAAATCAAAAGTACAACATTATGCAACATTTTTGAAAGAAAACCAAAATAATTCCAGAGAAGCATGGAAAATTATAAAAGAAGCAATTGGAAAATCAAAACTCGATAATGACGACTTTTCTCGTAAGTTACTCATAAACTGTGAGGAGAATTTCAACAAAGAACAAATTACAAATACCTTTATTTATTACTTTACAAACGTAAATTCAGATTTAGCCGCAAAAATTCCTAACAGTGAAAAACATTTTAGTAATTATATTGAAAAATGTGACAGCATAGTTACCAACTCAGATCTTACAATGGAAGAATTTGAAAAAGACTTTTCAACGATAAAAATAAACAAAGCTTGTTGTTTTGATGATATTAATTCTAATGTAATTAAAGCATCGTATGACGAACTAATTAGAACTCTTCTCCACATTTCTAAGTTATCCCTAAATTTTGGATGTTTTCCTGATGAAAAGAAAATTGCAAAAATAAAACCAATATTTAAAACAGATGAGTCAGAGCTCGTAACTAATTATCGACCAATATCGGTCTTACCAGTTATTTCAAAACTATTAGAACGAACAACGTACAATAGAGTATATAATCATGTAATAAGTAATAACCTTTTGTATGATAAACAATTTGGTTTTCAAAAACAATTCTCTACAGAGTATGCAATTCTACAATTGACCGAAGAAATTCACGAATCTTTTGACAAAAACAAGTTTACGTTAGGTGTATTTATAGATTTGAGCAAGAAATTTGACACTGTCGATCACCAAATACTTGTAAGTAAGTTAGAATACGTCGGAATTACTGATACCACCTTAAAATGGTTTAAAAGTTACCTAAATAACAGGCAACAATCTGTATCATATGAAAATGATAAAAAATCAAATTTATTAAACGTCAGTTGTGGTGTACCACAAGGATCAATCCTTGGTCCACTGTTGTTTTTGCTTTACGTAAATGACTTATGCAAAGCGTCAAATACGCTAAAATTAATTATGTTTGCTGACGACACAAAAATTTTTTATTCAAGCAAAAATATCAAACACCTGTTTCAAACAATGAATCAGGAGCTTGTTAATATCCAAAACTTGTTTAATGCAAATAAATTTTTAGGTGTTCTTACGGACGAAAACATGACATGGCGAAGCCATATCACTTGTAAAAAAAAAATTTCAAAAAATTTAGTTATTTTATACAAAGCACGGATGTTACTTAATTTAAAGTGCACAAAACAACTGTATTTCTCGTTCATTCATTTTTACTTAAATTATGGAAACATTGTTTGGGCGGGAACAAATAAAAGTAAATTAGTTACATTACTATATTGGCACTAATGAATTTAAAAGTATAAACTGGCTACCAACTGTAGATAGATTCAACCAATGTATTTGTGTTAGTGCATATAAGTTTTACAATAATCTTTCCCCAGCTTATATGTCTGATATATTTTCTTTAAAAAGCAAC
>JANTOQ010533235.1:0-11000 GCA_027564595.1 Bythotiara depressa | reverse complement strand
CAGGTATGCATCAGAAAAAATATACTGCAAGTATAGATCAGAAATGTTTCGCTTTTCATTTACACTTGCTGCATGAAAAACCTGCAGAATGAAAGAATTGAGGATTATGTTAATAATAGTAAACATAAATAGGAAATAAAAAACCTAAAACATAAAAATGCAACCATGTTTGTTTACATTTTTTTACAGTGTATTCTGTTCAAAAAAGTGCGCCTTTCAGAAGTGTATATTACAGAAGGAAAATGTTCCAGGGAAAATTTTCCATTCCTTTCCGTTCCACAGAAAATCTTTCTCTGTGTAAATTGACCTTTAAGGGCAAGTATTTTGAATCTTCACATATAATAACATGCTCACACTTATTTAATCACAACCATAAGCTTTATTGGAATCTACAGAGCAGATTAGAGTTAACATATTTTTTCTTTTCAAAGGTACTATTACGTAATCTTTGATTGGTAACATAAGAAAAGGTTGGGAATATACTTGTGTACACTGATTAACAAAGAATTTATTAAATAAAGATGCTTCTTCTAAAACATCAGTTGCAAAATTAGTTTCATGATAGATTGTTGTTTTCAGTGGGATTTTTTATTTATTCAAAAATGTATTTTTAATTAACCAATATTTCTTTGGACCAATATTAGGATTGTTAAATGTTTCTCGAAGGGACACAATTTTGCATCTTTTATCATATTTGAGCATTGGATTGAAATATTATGTTAACTTTTATAATCTTTGTGTTTTCTTCCATTTTTAACATACTTTCTATAATTTTTAGCTTTCTCAAGAAAGGCTTGTGTAATTTCCTCAGTCATCCATGAAGGGTCTTTATCTTTACAAGAAATTGTTTTCCAAGGCATAAAGTTTTAAAATACATTGATAATGCAGATTGAGAGAAACTCAACTTGATCATCAACATGAAGGTTTTGTAGTGGCTTTGCTCAATTGACCCCAGAGATGCTGAAGGGATAAAATATGACTCTCTCTAGGAAAAAGTACCAACTGGCATTTTCCTATTTCGTACTTTGAAATGATAAAACTGTTTTTACAAAAAACGTATGTTTATTACTAATATACGATTTCTATTTCTTAATAATACGAAAACAATTATATATATCACATTTCTATTTATTACGGTTTTTGTACTTTCTAAAACCATTAGAAAGCTGGTGAGCCTTGTGTAAATAATTGTTAAGTAATCAATACAGCATATATTTATTTATTATTTGCAACTAAAAGAGAAATTTTACTTCTACCTCCATTTTTAACTTTTTTAAGAATGTTCTTAACAATATACGGGTTATCTAGACACTGATCAACACTTCCTATGAGGCAGAAGGGCATAATAAATACAAAGTCAATTGAAATAAACCAACTTCTTTCTAAGCCATAAAATATCCCATAGTTTTTTATATATTAATACATGGATATCATAGTAGCGACCTTAAAAGGTCACTTGCGTGTCACTGACAAATTGCGCTAATGGTCGTAGAATCTCACTCACGATATAATTTTAATGCTAAAAAAATCGCAATAGGGCCGTAAAAACTCAATCATGGTAGGGTTTTAATGCTAAAAAATGTAGTATTGGCAATAAAAACATACTCACGGTAAATTTGTAACTCTAGAAAATCGTAATAGGGCCATAAAAATCCATTCACTGTAGGTTTTAAATGGTATAAAATCATAGTATCGCCTGTAGAAACTCACTCACAGTAGCTTTTAACGTTAGAAAATTGTGGTATTGGCCATAAAAACTCATCGCGATATATTCTAATGCTAGAAGAGTGTGGCAGCAAACGTAAAAGTCACTTGTGTAAAGGATTTTATCACAAGAAATTCGTAGTAACAGCTGTAAAAACTCAGGCACAAAAGGTTTTTAACTCTAGAAAATCTTAATAGGGACGTAAAAACTCACTCGTGATAGGTTTAAATGGTGGAAAATCGTAGTATCAGTCGTAATAACTCACAGTAGGATTTTAAGGCTAGAAAATCATAGTAGCGGCCATAAAATCTCACTCACAATAGGTTTCTAATGCTAGAAAAGTGTGGTAGCACACGCGAAAATCACTTGTGTAAAGGTTTTAAATGGTAGAAGATCATAGTAGAGGTTGTAAAAACTCACTCACGATAGGATTCTAATGCTAGAAAAGTGTGGTAGCAAATGCAAATAGTAGCGGCTGTAATACCTCACTCACGATATGTTTTCAACTCTCGAAAATAATAGTAGTGGTGTTTAAATCTCACTCAAGTTAGACCTGGGGTTTGATGGCGTGTGGTGTTCCAGTTTTTATGTTTACATATCATACCATCCTAATAATGTATTTAATATTAATCTCGTTGCAGAACTTTATTTTATAGGAACAATTGTTCTGCACAATTGGCAGTGATTAGAATATGACGCAAGTGAACAGTAAACAGAAACCAAACCATCATGTAATATGTATCCAAGAAAAATATAAGTTTGTGTCATTTCTCTCCCTTCCCTCCTGCAATTGTTTATTTGGCTTATGACTAATAGATATATTAGAACTTCATCATACATCTCAAACTGACTTGCACTCCATCACGCACTGCTCATGAGCTTGTATTTGCGAATTTCAGGGAATGAGTAAGGAGGTTATAAAGTCACCTTTATGGAATGTATTCTGTAAAGTACCGAAGTGATATAGATGGCTGGAAATCCATTGTCCACGTTCGACAGGGAAAACTAAAGTTTAGCTCATTTTCAGCTAATATAAGTGTATGATTCGTACATTCCGGTGCATTTTATATTTCTTTATATAACCGTGATTGTGCCATCAAATTAGCTCATTATGGTTACAACGAGAACTAGAATTCTAGAGAAACGCACTCCAAAGAATATTATTAGAGGTGCGATAATTTGCAAGACTAAAGCTGGATTTCCACTTGCTGAAATATTTCCATGTTTGGAGAGTTTTCAAAAGTTTGGCATTTTCTCTAAAAGAAACATTTGTCTCAACCAATCACAACAATCGTTGAATTTATTTTTCGTGGAAAATTTTCAGTAAGTGGAAATCCGACTTAAATCAACCATGATATGAGTGGGCGAGGAGGGCCGATATCAAACTGATTCATTTGATTGTATATATGTCTGCCTTGCCTATTTAATTCTCATTAAGTCATTTGTCTAGAAAATATCCTGATTAAGTGAGACTTTCTTTTATAGCAGAAACAAAAAAGCAAATTTTTTTGATTGGCTTAAAATTGTTAATCATTTCTGCCTCATTTTTTCCTGCCAAGACTGAATGAAATTTTGTTTGTCCGAAACTAAAAAGAGACGAAACATGTAATATGATAGCTTCAGGAACCATCATTAAAATCAACCAGGACAAGATCTACCTGAATCAATTATCAACCAGATCATCCAAATGACTGGAAATAGTAGATATTGGTCATCAAGTGCTAAAACAGGATGGGAATTTCGGCCGCACTAAAATACGCCCCAGTGGGGTCCACAGGAAAAGCCACTTATATTATTGATGTCTTCGGTGTCTTAGAAGTACAAATCTACCACATTTTGGCAGTATTTGTATGTAAACTGCAACTAACAAAGTAAAGAACAACTGTAAAGAACAGCAAAATAAAAAATTATATGGACATTTTGGTTGATTTCGGCGTGATAATTCCGGCGCTCAATAGCGCTTTTCGCTATGGAATATGTCCTGTATTAGCCCTTAATTATTATAGTTATAGATCTACCGGTATATGAAAGTAGACGCTAAAATTCTATTTTAGAGTTCGCATAGAAAGGCAAGATCCAAAACCAGAGTAAGTTTGTATTATATTTGTTTTTAGCATACTGTGCGTTTCCATTGTAATATGTCTATTGTTCACATGTAAAAGTGGAACAGAAAATGCTTTCCTTTAAAGATAATGTATGCATTCAGCACAAAGTATTTTGTTCTTTACCCTATACATTATGTATTATATGTTATAATTTTCAATTTTCCTTTGAATTAGATTAAGAAATCATTTACCAAAATTACATCATAATATAGACCTTTTATAACATAGTTCTTAAGATTATACTTATGATTGGATAAACTAAAATGAAAAGTTATTTAATTGGCACACGCTTTTACTGGCAATATAGATCATTTGGTATTAATTGCAGGCCAATGTCTATTGTATGACAGATGCTAAAGTGACTGATGATATATTTCTATGGTCAGTGAATATTCAATGTAACCAAATCGCAAAACAAGCTGTACCAAAGAGCAGCATAAAATAATCTCAACCTTTTATCATCATTTGAAAAAGTAGAATCCAGAAACATTTAAGAGAGACGTTGTGTCAAATTTGTTATTAGTTGGGAGACTTCAAGACAAGTTATTTTAATAACAAAATTATCTACTGACAAGCTATATAGATTCCAGTGACATGCTCAGGGATTGTAGTTGATAGCTATCATGACCTGGATTAGTTTCTATGTCACAGCATTGTATGATAATTAAAAATGCATATATGCTATAAAATATTTGCAAAATTAGTATAGCTATTATAAAAGAGAATTATGAATTCAACAAGTTAATCTATTTGTACTCCAATTATAACAGACACAATTGAACTTACCTATGCATCTTTATATTATTGTCCCATTCCTATCACCATGGAATATGATAATAATCTCCCCCAAAAATAGGAATAAAGATATTACACGCTGAAACCCATGACACATTACCAAACATTTTTGTCAAAATAAAATAAAAACATATTAAACAAAATTTATTTCAGTTTCAAACAATACAACAATCACTCCTGGCATGTTGGGAAGTGATATAGGTGATATTTAAAATAGAATTGATAACCGATTACCTTAATGTGAAATTTTTATAATCTGTAAATTTAAGAGAATACAAACTTGTTTAGAGAATTTTTTGAAAGTTTTGTTATGAATTATAACTTTAATCAGAAGCATGTAAAGAAACTGAAGGTCGTTATATCTCATTACAAACTCTACCTGACATAAAACACAACACCAAAACCAACCTTTCTAAATATCATCCAAAATAACTTCTTTATTTTCCTTCAGTGGAAAGTAATTGTAAATGGCAGTTAATATCTGCATATCTGAAATAAACTTTTTTGTTACCCTCAACTTCCTTTACAGTAATAATGTTTTTTTGGTTAAATCTTACCGAATATGAATACCTTTTTTAAACTTCTTCCTACCTTCGTATAAATGAAGGAGCATGTTCCACTAAGACTTTAGGTCCATCAATCATGTCTTCTTTATAAAATCCAATGGAAAACTTGTCAAATTCAAGTGTTTTTTGTCTTTTTTCATGCTCAGCATGTATGTTTGATTTCCTCACGAAATCAAAGTATTAAAAAAACTTCCACTTCAATAAATGCCCCTTTTATCATGATTTCAATGCATTATTCCCTATTATTATAAATCATTATTTCTGTTTCATTGGTCATATTTTTAATCTAGAGTGATTATGAGAAATTGTTGGGTTAAGTTTCATACACTTTTGGACTTTTGGAATGACATTCCCCATCAGAGTGTTTAAAGAATTATCCCATAATGTCTCGAAATAATTCTTATACTACCATTACATATGCCTAATAGCTGGCTTTTTATAAATATTATCTTATTGTATATTATTATTAATACATTTAACACTTAACATGAACATATATGTTTGATTTTTAGGAAACAGAATACATAAACAACAGCGATCAAATTAAGAGAAAATCTTTACAATGTGATATTTGCAATCTTTATGTTATTTCCTGTAGTCAAAAGCTACAAATTTGATCTATTAAGAATCTTTTATAAAGTTGTAAAATAGGTACTTAATAATTATTATGCAAATTTCCACAATCAACAGTCTTCTAATTTGTAGCTCAAGCATGATTTTCTCACTATGGGACACAAAATCAAGGGTTCTCTATCCACAACAAAATAAATAAAACTGATTCATTTGATTGCATATATGTCTGCCTTGCCTATTTAATTCTCATTATGTCATTTGTTTAGAAAATATTCTGATTAAGTGAGACATTCCTTTATAGCAGAAACAATAGTAAATGTTTGATTGCCTTAAAATTGTTTATCATTTCTGCCTCATTTTTTCCCACCAAGTCTGAACGAAATTTTGTTTGTCCCAAACTAAAAAGAGACGAAACATGTAATATCCTAGCTTCAGGAACCCATTATACAAATCAACCAGGACAAGATCTACCTGAATCAACGGATCAACCAGATCATCCAAATGACTGGAAATAGTAGATATTGGTCACCAGGGGCTAAAACAGGATTGGAATTTGGGCGGCACTAAAATACCCCACCAGTGGGGTCCACAGGAAAAGCCACTGATATTATCTTTGTCTTTGGTGTCTTAGAAGTATAAATCTGGCACATTTTGGCAGTATTTGTATGTATACTGCAACTAACAAAGTAAAGAACAACTGTAAAGAACAGCACAATAAAATATTATATGGACATTTTTGGGTGCTTTCGGCGTGATAATTTCGGCGCCCAATAGTGCTTTTCGCTATGGAATATGTCCCGTATTAGCCCCTGGTCATTATAGTTATAAATCTACCGGTAGATGAAAGCAGACGCTAAAATTCTATTTTAGAGTTCGCCTAGAATTGCATGCTCCAGAACCAGAGTAAGTTTGTATTATATTTGTTTTTAGCATACTGTGCATTTCCATTGTATTATGTCTATTGTTCACATGTAAAAGTGGAGCAGAAAATGCTTTCCCTTAAAGATAATGTATGCATTCAGCGAAAAGTGTTTTGTTCTTTACCCTATACATTATGTATTATATGTTATAATTTTCCGTTTTCCTTTGAATTGTATTAAGAAATCACTTACCAAAATTACATCATAATATAGACCTTTTATTACATAGTTCTTAGGATTATATATATTATTGGATAAACTAAAATGAAAAGTTATTTAATTGGTACAGGCTTTTACTGGCAATATAGATCATTTGTTATTAACTGCAGGCCAATGTCTATTGTATGATAGAAGCTAAATTTGGAAAGGATTACGTATGACAGTTGTATGTTTCCAAACCTTTGTGTTTTAGATTACTTTGTTATCAAATAGGATACTAGGACTTAAGATACTTTATGTTTCCCCAGAAGACAATATTTGTCACTTTATAAATATTTCATTAAGTCAGGTTCTGACACAGTAAACTACATGATGACATACATTCCTCACAAACCTATTACTTAGTGTAGAATTTAGGAGCGAAACATTTTTAAGTCTATTTAATACATTATTAGTTGTCCATGATATGTTTTCCAAAGGTCTTAGTGTTTGTGATACCTTTGCACAAAGAAATTGTGATATACAATCATAAATAATAAAAATATGATAAGAATAAATTTCTTTGCCACATATTTCATTTTGATATTTCATGGATTGTATGAAGCTTTTACTTGTCATGACTTTATGTATCACTCGTTCACAGACTTATCATCACCTTATGAGGCATTCATATGTAGGAACAGACCTATTGTGTTTTCTAGGATTTTCGCTATTAGTAGGATTTTACTGCACGACGGAGCCATGGTTTCCCACTACTCAAGCCTATATAATTTACATAGTAACAACATTTAACTGATGGATTTAGTTAAATGGTTCTTTATGATACTTACTGAACTGTACATCGCTGATTGGTATGCATGTTCCAAATCATGTCATCTATATTATGTGTTAGCATAATGGAGGATTTAGATGATATTTTTATTTGCTCTTCCTATGGGAATGAACCGGAACATACCGAATAGGTTTGGAACACTCGGACGGGAGTGAAACACTAAGCTAACCAATCTATTTAAAGACTCTTATTACGTATTGAGTAATATAGATCACTCTGTAATGAAATTGAAACAGCTAAACAATAGAGGAAGAAAGAAATAATAAGCAAATGAAAAAGTAATTTAATCGTGCATACGTGGCGTATAATGTAATTCTAAGAGAATTTATTGTGAAACAGATGTAGGACGGCTATGACGTCACAGAGTTGCAAAAACACTAATAACTTAAAATGCTCATATCTTTGGATCGCAAAAAGCATTTTCTTTCAAATAAAGAGCGTTGATCTTAATTTTGTTCGCAGCACAATATGCGGTATAATAAAAGTAAAATTATTGTTGACGTTAATTCCCCTTTAAGGTAATCAACCAATAACTATAACAAAATTTATCTTAGAAAATCAACAAAAACAGGAGTAAATTTACCATTACGAAGTATTTCAACTCATTAGGATGAGTTGAAGATTTTGGAAGGCATACTACTGCAAATATAAGACAAACATACTATAAAATATGGGAATCTCTCAGTCCTATTATAGACTCACCATGAACTAATTCCTACAAATTATTATGATGTTATGATAATCAATGAACCAGAATAATGTTCTAGCTATTCATATATTAGTCTTTGTAATACATCATAGCCATTTATTCTCCTAGTTGTACATTAAGTGTTTAGTTGCTGCATCAGATTGGGTATACCTATTATTTGTCTTTATTACTCAGTCACCAGGGCTGTGTGTCTGATATGAATCTGATTGGTGCAAACTGTAATTTATGATGTTAGAACAGGGCTAATATTTTACGGTATTGTGCAGAAAAACAACCATATTGAAATTTACTTGATGAAAATATTGATCCTCTCTACATCTCTCTAGTAAGTTGACACAAGAAAACAGATAGCTTAAGAATTTATCACATAGCATGTACTGAATCTCAAATAAATATTTCCAACATTCTATGTAACAGTGACGTTAACAAAAAACAATCATTTTCTGCCTGCAAGTCTTTATATCGTTCACATCACAAATTACGCTTTGAATATAAATAGTAATCACAACAAAACAATATGTCACCTCTTTTAGCTAACACCATTCATAAAAGGAAATTAATGACGAGTTGCAAAATTAGAAATATGTTACAAAATATTTTTAAAATATTTGCATCATCGAAAAAATCATAAAAACTTTATTGTTTTGTTGAAAAGAAATTGAATACATGTATAACTTTTAAGAATATTATTCGAATTTTACTCTTCCCCTGGAGTGTTTAAAATGTCCTGACTGGGTAATAAATCTATATTAACTGTTAAGTATGGACAATATGGAAAATATTTACCCGAAGTCTACGCAGTACTCTCACAAGCTCAGGTACAATTCCAACTTTGGGTAAATATTTTTCCGTATTTTCCCCTGAACAATTAATATAGGTTCAATATAGCCTGTTGTCAATGTTGAAGTTATAGTTACCAGTATGTACTTAATAGCATCCTTAACCTGTGAGATATCAAACCAATATTTAGACTGAGTTATCTTAGAAAGGCAATAAGCGATTGATACATCAGGCCGATGTTAATTAATTGTTGGTTCAGTTCATTCCAATTATAAAAAATCTAATGCCGAATGCGGACATTATTAATTATTAATATTAATTATTTTTTAATTATTTTTATTAAAGGCCTATTTTTTAATTATTTTTATTAAAGGATGGTTTCTATTAACAAACTGTTTTCTAAATAAGTGGCATATGGGGTTCTCCCCAGAAATCGTTAAATGTGTAGTGTCATGCAGCTGGAGTGAAAGGAACCTTCCTTCATGACATGTAAAATCACTGTAAAACCATTTTTTAACATAAGAATTGTTTGTTTGTAGCACGTAAAAGTGTTGTAAAACAATGTTTTAACGTAAGAAATCTTCGTTTGTGACATGTAAAATCTTGATATAACAGTTTTCAAATCTTCAATCATTATTAATTCTAGTCACATAGTCTTCGTCAGAGGGCATTTTAAAATGTGTGGCGATCCATTAGGAAGGCTATGAGTAACGAATAATAAAAACTATATACAAATCACAAGGTCAAATAAATATACTAGTAAATAGTGATTAAACTGTTGAAATGTAATAATTTTCAAGTCAAATTTTATGAAGCAATTAGAAATTTGCATCGGCAAAAAAAAGTGTCAATGTAAAAGGGTGTTTCACTCGTTTGTGTTGGCTTTTGCCAACACCAATTTAAGGGCTGTTCATACAATGTAAATCACAGTACAACCATGTTTTTAACATAATAAATTTTCATTCGTAGCATGTAAAATCGCTGTAAAACAGTGTTTTAACATAAGAAATCTTCATTCACGTTACGTGAAATCACTGTAAAACAGTATTTTAATAAAATAAACTTAGTTTGCAGTATGATTTCTGGTAAAAAATATCAAAGTTTTATTACATCAACTACTGACAGAGTAAACTAAATAATGACATACATTCTTCATTAACATATAACTTAGTTATGGATATAGGGTTTTCAACTCTATTAATTTATTAGTATTTATCCAAGATTACTTGTTTTCCAAAGGCGTTACTGGAAGTTATATATTTTGCACATAAAACATGATTTGCATCACGTCAGAGTATTTTTTGTGATAATATGTTTCTTTTAGTTTTTCACCGGAAGACTTACTTAACATCCAAGGCAGGTTTTCAGATACAGTGTCTGTACTATGTTCCATTAATGCTGATACTGATCTCCATGATTGTTGTGATATTCTAAAGCAATTTTGCATCACGTGGACAAAGGAATTTTATAATTTACCAAAAGATACATTATTACAGTTGATTAGTGCTCTCCCGTGGTGTGAAACCTTATGCTTGGTGTTGCAGCAATGTTGGTCTGATGAAAAGATTGTCCATGTTATTGAGGATAATACGGTAGATACAAATTCTTGACAGTAATATTTTATGCTTAACCTTCCATTATCTGAGAGAAAGATGCATTTATATACTATTTTATCTTGGGTGTGACAGGTTGTTCATCTTTGTTGTTTAAGGATGTGACTTTTCAATTTCTGAGCTAGTATTTTCCATCATTCCAATGCTTTGTTCCAACCTCCTGCAAATTTTTGGCAATATTTTTTCCCAATTTCATGTACATTGCTGGAGGTTCATTTAGTATGTAAATGTAATGGTAGGTAA
>JANTOQ010533124.1:0-11000 GCA_027564595.1 Bythotiara depressa | reverse complement strand
ACAGTATTCATTAAGTGATGAAGAATCCATATTGCTGACAGTATTCGTTAAGTGATGATGAATCCATATTACTGACAGTATTCATTAAGTGATAAAGAATCCATATTGCTGACATTATTCGTTAAGTGATGAAAAATCCATATTGCTGACAGTATTCGTTTAGTAATAAAGAGGTTATCCTGAATAAAAATTTGTATGTAAATTAATAAAAGGATTGTTATTAAAATGTTAAAATGAATATATGGTTGATTATAAAGACAAATAATAACAAACGTCAGTAGATAATGAAGGGGAAAAACTACAAAATATAGGATACTCCAATGCCTCATTTTTTGTACAAAACATTATTTTACTTTTTAATAGTTTGGAAAGGTTCCCTGATTAATGAAAAGCTTTAAACTATTTAGTATTTAATTTTTGTTTAGGATTCATAATATTACCTGTGTCACATTACAATGTGTAGAAGATACTGAGTACAGTTTGGTAGCGAGTTAGACTTGAGCCCTATCCACATCATAGTACAGAGGACGACCTCTTCCAAATCCATAGGTCATGTTAATATGTTTGTGAGCGTCACAAGTGATGCATGTAATGCAATATGCGAATGTGCTCCTGTGGTGCAGTATTGTGAAATGTGCATGTTTGTAAAGTTCTCAGAACTGAAAGCTTAAAATAAGATGATCTTATAGGACTGGGGTATTAGTTTAGGGCAAAAAATCTACAATCTTGTCAAGTTGGCCAAAATTAATATTTCATAAGTAGATGCGAAAATGTCAACATATAAAGATATAAAAAGTTAAATAAGTTCTTCGTGACTTCAGACTCGTTGATCGTAGGTACTTTGATACTGAAGACATTGCAGTTTTTCGGTATTGTTGAACAGGTGGACTTGTTAGCTTTTTTATTCTTCCATTTGTGGCTTTCCTGACAAGAACATCATTGATATAAGCTTAATTTTCAACATTTCTGTGAAAATACACTGGCACTTATTATCCTATCAGGTTTCTTGTCAACATCTAATATAATAATTGCCATTGTGGAACATGATTTACTACATACTTTCAAACATACTTTATAAATTAATAATATAATGTGTTTTATTTATATACATGTATTTTATGTATGTATGATCTAATTGAAGCCATTTCAAATCCCTTTATAGTTATTTCATTTCCAGAACCATGTGTGAATCATCCTCTTCCCCAGGGTCTGTTTCTCTTGTTGATATCAGAAGGTGGGAAAGCTGTGTCTTATAAGATTATGTAGATGTTCAGATTTCACCTCCTTAAACTCAAAATCTTTTACATCATAAGAGTGCAATGCTAATGAAATTATTCCAGGACATTAGCATTTGATTACAAATACTGGATATAACTGCTGTATGTCGTCTTTATTTAATTTCAGTTTATTAACTAACACAATTGATTAATATAAGTAGTTGCTATTGAAAGCGGAATTAAAAAGTATGGACTTCCAAAAATCTTCCTGCCTTCTAATATTGTATGCAATGTTTTGAATTTTTATATTTCTTATTATATTTAGACACTATGGAAAGTCAGGTTTTAGTGACACAGAAGTAGAAGTTGATATTAAAGAAACTTGTGATGATACTTTTTCTTATGACATGAAATGTAGAGAGATTTATGTAACTGTAAGTATGTTATAAAATACTTTTCACTGCTGCTCACTTTCCGAAACAACGTGCTGAATGCTCAGATATTTGACTTAGACCTTTAATGCATAAGCATACGTCCTGGTTATATTAAACTTCCCATCAGAAACCTTTATAATTTTATAACGAACCAGGGGGTCTTATCAGGTTTTACCAAATTTATTTTACGTTATATTTCCAATAATTAACCTGGAAAAAACAAAAAAGCAAAGAAATGACCAATGATTTGATTCCTTTCCGGGGTTAAATGTAAATGTGTCATAAATTATAGTGTTACAATGACACATAAAATCGTCCCTTCTATCTTTAATCATTTCGCATTTGTATACAAAGAACCATCTGGTACTACAAGAACCATCTGATACCACAAAGAAACATCTTGTACCACAAAGAACCATCTGTACCACAAGAGGCATCTGATCCTGTTTAATACACTATTTATTTGTTGAAAGCTATTGAAGGCGAACAGTTTCCACATATTTTTGCTTTGTTGTAAAACGTCCCTTGTTATAAATTGTAAATGCTTTTTCATACTAAAAAACAAGGAGTTTTTATATTGAGATCAATGTGCACTAAATACAGGAATATACCTTTATGATATTATAGAGATCACTTATTGATTGATGGCTAAACTGGCAGTTTTTTTTAAAGCAATTTTTTGGTATTGTGACGTATACATCATATTCCATAATTATTAGGAATAGGTGACCTTTATTGAAAAATAATTTCCGAGATAATAGGAGCACGTGTTGTCGACATAAGTCAGTCTGTCTGTCTTGGACAGTAGAACAGTACAGTGGCCTAGTGGTTAAGGGTGCAACGTGTAATTTCGTTTAAACGGTTGGTAAATTTCTGATGGACACGGGTTCGAGTACAGCCTGTGGCACATTGCTTTCTGAAGCCACTGTGTACACTGCCCAAAAGTCAACTCATCTTTCCACCCTTCCGAGGTCTGTAAATGAGTACCAAACATAGTTTGGGTAATAATAAACTGCAAAGCGGCAAGGAGGAAGAACCACTATATAATGTAGAACCCTTAAGCATGCCATTATTACTATTATAATTAGAACAAAACTTATTCATCTCATAATGGTCTCTACCGAGAAGAAAACTATGCTTTTGTATTATAAAGAGGACAGCTTTGCTAAAAGTATTCTTTTATTATATAGTTTATAGAACATGTCTCTTTAAAGCAAATCTGCTTTCCATCCAAAGCAGTTCCTAAATCTAGAATCATATTTTACTCATTGTTTTAATTTGGCTCATTTAATCATCAAGCCAGTACGGTTTCTTGTTTATATTAGTCACAGATTATCAAGACTATAAATACTATAATAGTCACTTATTCCTGTTCCCAAACAATATTGTTATATCCAAGTTTGATTACATATACAGTACACTGCTTTCTTCTGTCGTATAGTTTGATTACATATACAGTACACTGCTTTCTTCTGTCGTATAGGGCACTTGTGAACAGAAGCAACTAGTGAAGCATGTAGCTGCTCAAGCTGTTATTCAGGTAGTGCCATTATATTAACGCTTTTCTATATTTATATCTATCAACACTTTTGCGCTAATTGTGAAATACAGTTTTTGTATTTTAGCGCCTTTTCCCAATACATTGTTCTCATGATTGTACCTTCATTTAAAAAAAAAGTATCCTGAGAGCGAATGTCACTACGTTACCAAAGATCATGACTGATAATTACTTTATGGTGACAAATAAGTAATTGTAACGTATATTTCTTTAAATATCCTCTGTGAAGGAGAATATATGTCATGACATCGCCAAAGGGCGTGGTTGATAATTACATTACCAAGTTTTCAGACTTCACGGTAGTTGTAAGTAAATTTCTGCAAAAAGTCTCTGAAAGTGACGCCACGATTTTGAAACTTTTTGCCATCCAGCCAGCCAGCCTGTAACATGTCTACATTAAATATTGATACCTCAGGCATCAATCAATAGACCTTTCCCAAAATTAATTTGAGTGACGTCAGATGTTGTGTTTATGTTCAACATTTTCAAATCACCATTTTTCTAGAAAGGGTGATAAGAATTATTTAGAGAGCTTTGACTGAGTGTATACCGTAGCCATAACAACCTTTCTATTTATCGTAGATACTTGAAATTTTCAACAAAAACTCATTTTTTTTTATTACGTTTGTTCCCTCTCATAAAAAAACAAAGTTCAATTTTCAATTTTCAAAAAAAAAATTATTTTCGTTTTTTTTTTTTTTTCTATAACTATATATTACATTCAAACACACAATGTACAAATGCAAAATATTACAACAACAAATTTACAAAATACAACATTTATAGGCTAGGTACTATTGTGAATCGTCAAGTGTGCTACCCCCAACAACAATAAAAAAAGGGTTAAAAAAAAAAAAAAAGCTTTTACAAAATGTATTTATCATTATATTTCCAGTAATTAATCCCTGGGAAAACCAAAATAACAAATAAATGACCAATGATTTGATTCCTTTCCGGGGACACTATGCAAAAAAGTGTTAAATGTATACTTAGAATTGTTGCTAGGAGCAAAAAATGCAACGAATGTGCCAATTTAAAAAAATTGAATATCTCAAGAACGTAAAGCGCATTTTTAAAATTTAAAAAGCGAGGTTTCTCATTTTTGTAGCTGTTTAGTCCTGAGATGTTTCATAAAAAGTATGACTTCTGCTTTAATAATGCAAAATATTATACGACTATACACAACTATAAATTTCTTCAAAACCTCTTTCTTAAATTATTCAGTGTTGTGAAATGTATTCGTTTTTCCCATTCAAAACAGAAAAAATTAATGAGGAAAATTATTATGGAGAAAAAACTAATGAGGAAACCTAAAAGGACACTATTATTGTTGATATCTTACGAGTGAAAGATATTATCATAGCTGATCATGGCGTTAGAATAATTCTTTTTATTTTTGTTCATTTTTATAGCGTTTTATAGTTGCATGCACCGTTACATACCCGTTAAATGTATACTGGATTCTTTTTTTATAGAAATTATACCCGGCGTTGAAAACGTGGGGTTCTGTTATGAGATTGCATCGCATTAACTTACAAGGAGTCGTACCATTGGTAAGTATGCAAACATTTAACTTACATTTAAACAAATCACAGTTATCCGAACTAATTTCACGGACCCGTTAAAGTTCGGATAATCGGGGGTAATACTGTATTTCCTTTTCTAAACACTTTATAATATAATATGTTACTATTACCATTACATGTACGCTGGGTTTTAAGAACATAAATCCGTCCGCCTGCAGAGGTCCAAGTTTTCCAAGGACATTATATCATAATACACTTCATCCTTTAGATTGTCATTGTGAGACTTTCAACGAGTCTGAAATAATTGCGATACTTTAATAAAAGTCGCCAAAAATTATCACAAGTTCTTTTTTTGCATTTGATAATTTTGCTCATCTAATTTTTGTCTATCCTGAAACGGCAAGATTTCATATAATGTAATATTTTTAACTGGAGTGATATGATATATTGATCATATCATGGTCCTGAATGATAACGTTGGGATACGTTTTGAGAGATTCTCTCATCATCAGGACTATCTAGAAACTTAAAAATGTCTTAATGTTTACTATATTTTGTTGAGCTTTTCTAATTTTAATGCTGAACTACAATTTATAGAATTTATTTAATTTATAGAATTAATAGCGAAAATTATTTAATTAAAAAAGTTAAATATTGGTCATTCAGAAGCGACAGAGATAATCAAAGCATTGCTAAGTATTTTTTGCAATACCTTTTTGAAACAGTTTTTGCACTATAATGTAAACGCTTCAATTTTATAGACAACATAATTTCTTTTTGAAACTTTATTATCCCATATTTCTGGAGATGGACATTTATTAAGTGGCCTTCTTTCGTGTGTATTTGCTAATTTCCTTGTTACATTTTTTTTGTTACGCGTTAATGGATATAGGTTGGAAGGTATAGGGTAAAAGAAACTCAAACTAAATAAGCCTTGTCATACGTACTTAAGCTTGATTTTCACCAGCCCCAAAATAGCATATCCTCGTCATATATCTCCGTCCATCATAACTGTCTTGATCTCCTGATAAGAATCATAGCTGCGTTCCTCTTTTACCTTGCACTTAGGAAGGTTAATATAGGAATGATTGACTTTCTTTGACCAACTTACCCCGGGTGTCCTACACAATGCCCTGTTACTTCAATGAGAACCCGACTTAAACCGGATATCCACTAGGTGGAAAAGTGTTAAGCCGAAATTAAATTGTATGTATATTTTTTGCCACATTTTTATTATAGGTTGAAGAAATTAAGAATGACTCAACTGCTCTTCATAAACCGCCAAAGAAGAGTGAAGTACTTCTACAAACTTTGAAATGTGAAATGCGGAGGCTAGCAGAAACTGAATAAATTCTTAACTGTAATGAATGAAATATGACTGTTAATCCTCTAATGCATGGTCACACTGAAATGAATGTTAATCCTCTAATGCATGGTCACACCTCCTGGTTTTATTGAACGTCTTATTTAAAGTCTTTATTATAATATGAAGAAGACGGAGGTTTTATTAGATTTTGCAAACTTCTTTTTTCTCAAATTTTCAATAATTACCCCCTGGAGAAAGGAAGTATAATAAAGGATATAACAAAGATTTGATTTATTTCCGAGGGCACTGCGTTAATGTGTTAAGGGCTTTGGGAATCTGCTTGATATTTATTTTAGCGTATGTAGATAATGTTCTTTAACTTAAACACATAAGTCAGAAGCTTATAAATCTCTTGAAGTGTGTAACCACACTGTTTTTAGGACCTTGAATGAGTGACTTTTGCAAATTATGCCCATATTAGGTTAAAATATCACGTGACATGCTCTGGAATATTCTTGTTATTTATAGAGTTCTTTAAATAACTTTCAAGTGCGCGTGCGTATTCCAATGATCTGGTAACGCGGTGCCGATTTTAAATAGGGCGTTTTCATGCTTCAAGAAAGTATTTATAGGCTTCTGATCAAACTAATGTTCTAATTTCCTGACTCAATTTGGTTGATTTGATAGACATAAAGTTAGGAAAAGATATCAGTTGCAGCAGTAACATTTTTACCAGCTTTGAACACCGTATATCTTCGAATAAACGTCTAGGCATTTAATTACGTGGAGTTTTGACAGGCGTTTATTCGATATAGGCGTTTATTTTGCTGCAAAGAAATAATTCTGGCAATTACAGACAAAACAACATTTCATGACTTTATTTCTATTATATTTACCAAAATATTACAACTCAACAATATCAATACAAATATCATCCTGGTCGATGAGAACTGTTTTATTGATTAGTTTTAATGACATTGAGCTCATTCCATGCTTTCGTTAAATAGGCGTTTATTCGAAATAAGCGTTTATTTCAAAATCCAGTGCTTAGGTAGGCGTTTATTTGAGATACACGTTTATTTGAGGTAGGCGTTTATTCGAGATTAGCGTTTATTCCAAAATCCAATTGCATAGGTAGGCGTTTATTCTAAGGCGTTTATTCGAGATATACGCGTTTATTCGAAGATATACCGTAAGTGAATAATAATAAGAACAAAATTGTTTGGAGAATTTGTTAACCAATCTCTCCTTAAAAAATTTATATAAATTTTATGTAGTTCAACATCACATATCATTTTATGAAATTAATTTTATGCATTAATAGGTTTTTAATTGTAATTCCATAGAAATTTTCACCTTTGCTGTAAACATTCCGCTATTCTTGTTCTCTGATTCAATTATATCACCGAAGTACAATGTACAATTTTCATGTTTTTCTTTAGAAAACATTTGTATTTACCAAGATTCCACTTAACAAACATCCTGGAAAACCTTGAAAAAAAGGTCTGGGAGAATTCCCACTACATTTATTTTAAGCTCAAACTTAATGGAAGATATTTGGGTTTGTCAGTCCAGTATTGGAATTCGTAGTGATATATATTTTTCGTAATGATATGATATGTTTTTCATGTCGTGGATCGGAATGATTTAAACGTTGGGCTACGTTTCGAGAGAAATTTCACACATCTACGGACAATGTTTTCGGACGTAAAAGTGACACTGATGCATAATCAATCCGTCAATTCCCGTAACTAGTTATCACCGTCAATTCCCGTAATTAGTTATTCCCAACTTGGCCTTTAGTCAAAGCTGGTATCCATATGTCTGGCACATTATATGAGATGCTGTTAATACGATTTTCGTTGCTCATTGAGTGGATAGTTTCTTTAATTTTCCTCGCAACCATATTTTTTCAACAATCTCATTGCCCGATGATGAGAGAAGTTTCTCTCGAAACGTAGCCCAACGTTTAAATAATTCAGGTCCATGACATGATAAATATATATATCATATCATTATGAACACTAACTTATATATATATATAATCTATTTGTAGGTGATGTATATCACAACCAGAGTGTTCAATATTTCGGAGAAATAGAGCAAATACAGAATCATGCGAAAAATAAAACCACGGTTATGCTACTTAAAGTTTCACGTCTTTACGATTTTCAAGCATACAAATTCATTGTTCTATCTACTAATTAACTGTTTTCCTGGGCAATTCGGGGATAAATCGCCCGAGGTTTATACAAATTTGACCGAGCTAGCGAGGTAAATTTTTATCAACCAAGGGCGATTTAGACCCGAATTTGCCCGGGAAAACTGTTAATTAGTAGATTAGTACCTGATCGCAAGCTTGGCCAAATTTTGTATAAACCTCATTCGATTTTTTACCTTATCGTGCAAACAAGCCCTTATCCAACGACGTGATAATTTATTAAGTATTGACCAATATATCTTCGACCCTATATGTAGATCATTTAATTTTTCACCAAGTGTTGCAAAGTATTTCGTTTTGGCCTCATTAATTAGATTAGTACTTACAAATAATAATCTTTTTAGGAACACAATTGCTAAAAACATTTAAAATACAATCTGTAAGGAATTTGACCTGAGCATTAGCATGAAGGTTTTTTATTGATTTGATCCAATTAATTTGTGATAGGCTCCTCTAGGTTAATTGTGTATTAGCTTTAGAGTAGTCCCAGATTAGACGTTCGGATGGAGGAGGAAAGAAAATTAAAAAAATTATTTTTGAAAATATAATTTGATGATGACATCTTGGAAATAAAGAAGGATGAACACCAGATTCGGTAATTAAGTTTGGTTGAGAAGTAAATAGCAAGGCTGAATTAGGAAGAATATGGGTAGGACATGAAATCATCTGACATAAGCCGTGGGTAGCAGAAATTTAATCTAGATCTAATCCTTGGGAATTATCAATATCGTCTTCCCACCAATTTGTATTTCTGGCATTAAATCACCAAGAAATACATTTATAATAGTTTGTTCCCAATCCTTTTTAAAGTTCTCAAATTCATCTATAGTTTGTGTAGGCGATCTATATACAAACACGTGATAAAACATTTTTTATTTCCAACTTTTAGCTCACAAACTAAGCATTCGTCAACTGAGGACATATTAGGCTTAGGAGTTAGACGTAGATGGTCCTTATAAAAAGTACACACTCCACCTTTCTTAGAAGAATAAGCGTCTTTTAAAATAACTGGTATGTATTTAGTCACAACGACAGCAGCTGTAACTTATAGTATAAAACAGAGTAAGAATAGTGTAAAATATAGAATAAAATTGAGTATAAAACGAATTCTGTTATTTCTTTACTATTTTCCTTCGCACGTGATATTTGCTTCCTGATTAATACGTCACGCGCAGGCTCATGACACCGTTTTTAATAAGGAAGGTTGTGGAAAAAAAGTGGCGGCTGAAGTTGAGAAACACGCTGAAATTAGAATTTCTTTATAAATATGCGCGCTTAATAAAATGCTTCATGAGAAATGAATATCGAATTCCATAATAAGCAGTTGTATAGAATCGATATACTTTAACTTGTTTTACCACAGATAAAATATTTTGTGGAAATAAAGTTTTATGACCGTCTTGCAAGGCTCTTTTAGTGGATTTCTTATTGCGGAGTGCAAATTTTGCCACATGCAAGCCAATTCAAGTGCAGAAGTATAAAAGGTTTAGCCACATCATAGTCGTAAGAACTACATTTACAAACTTTTTGTTTGCAACGCTGTCCTGTGTACACATTTCTTGTACCGTATCTGTGATCTTTACACTGCTGGCTTAATATTCAAAGCTTACTAACAGTTAAATGTTCAAATTATATGCTAGGTTATATTTACTATAAAGTTGAAGCCTTTTTTCACATAATTTTAAAGTTTGTTTTGAAGCTTACTTTGTTCATGATAAACATTTTAAAGAAATCGTTCTCTTAAAAAAATATAGTTATGATTAATAACAGCAATAGAGCGATTTTAATAAACTTGACGACCGTACCTAAGGCGAGTGACGCCATGATGGAAGACAACAACAACTTGTAATGGCCGCCCAGAAAGAAGACGACAGAATTAATCTTTCTGTTTACACTTTGGGATTGGAAGTATCAGCAAGGAATCGATACTTAGTTAAAATAAACGATTTAAAAGAAGACCCGTATTTGCTAAAGAAATCCGAATTTACAGAAGATCCATCATAGGTTCCACCAGTTGAATATACGGACATTGCTTGTTTATACTGCTAGTTATGTAACCGCAAAGGAACTGAAGTCAAAGAAGTCTCTTCAAGCCTATAATAATTTTCTAAGTGGTTGGGTATTGGAAACTTACGCAAAGAAGTACGATGGAAGATATTTAATCATGGGAAAAGTAAGAATTCTCACAGAAATCAAATAAAAACATTTCTTCCCTGCAGTTTCAGCTAGCTAACTATATATATATTTATTTTTATCCATCATATATAATATCCCTGTTTCTATGCAACAGCAATATTTAGGAAGAATATGAAATATGTCCATCTCAAGCAAGGGAAGGTAGGCTATATGTAAACAAAAAAGTGAATAATGCAAATAAAAGTTTTCACCACAAAGTATGCTAAAAAGGCTAACTAGGAGAGGTGCATCTAATTAAGATTCTCAAATAACATATAATTACATGAAAGATGGGGATTATGGTGATAGTCAGAATTTCAGACTTCTACTCTGCCCTAGGAATATATCTTTTTACTGTACTGTAGATCTTAATTTTGTTTTTGTGGGGAACTTCTCCACCTGAGCTAAAAACTAAAATAACAAAATGCCAGCTAAGGTACTGTAAATTGGATGAACTTGTCTAGTATAAACATTCATAATTCTCAATATAAATGAACCCCTTATTTTTGACATGCTTATTTGATTTGTAATGTGTATGCATTATTAGAAGCTTTTAAGAGATG
>JANTOQ010533123.1:3238-20140 GCA_027564595.1 Bythotiara depressa | reverse complement strand
CAAAACATTTAGATAAATACAATATCTTTTAGGTTATATGTAGCTATATTTGTATATCAAAATATCCAAGAATCTCCATTCTTTAAAAGAGAGTGATATGCTTAAAATTAACATTACAGTAGGATGAGAAAACATTGGCGTTGTAGGCAGCTGACCCCAACAAGCAAAGAACAATACTGGCCACTTATAGCTATAAACCGTATTGTAAAAAAAAGTTTTTGCAGCCTTAGAAAATACTCGTGAATACTTTTGTACAACCGGTATTCAGAGTTTTCAGCCTCAGAAAGTAACCGCGGATCTTTTTACACGGCCGATGTTCTTATTTTCTGGTACTAGAAAACGTTCGTGAATGCTTTCGCATGACCGATATTCCAATTTTCCGGCCTTAATAAACAATAATGAATGCTTTTACACGGCCTATTTTCTAATTATCCGGCCTTAGAAAATGATTGTGAATGATCTTCCACGGCCGATCTTCCGGTTTTCTGGTCTTACAAAAACGATCGTAAGTGGTTTTCTCGGCCGATACTCTGATTCTCCGGCTTTAGAAAATGATCGTCAATGCTTTTCCACGGCCAATATTCCCGTTTTCCGGCCTTATTAAACAATAATTATAGCTTTTTCACAGGCTATTTTCTCGTTAATGCTTTTTCATGGCCGATATTCCGATTTTCTGGTCTTACAAAACGATTGTGCGAGAAGTCAATACTTTGCCAACGTCTGAAAATGCTTCATATAGGCAGCTGGGAATCAATCAACTTGACTTTTTTAACGAATTTATTGTCATGTTTACGCATAAAAGTATAATATATAACAGCTCGTTATTTAACAAATACATACAGTAATATATAATAGTTTATTATTTTAAAAACACCAATTCATAAAATAAAATAAATTCCGACCGACAGAGTCTTAAAACTTTTTCGTGACTCATATTACGCGAAACAAACAATTATTTAAGGATAACCTCACGAAACTCAATCTTCTCGTCAAAAGCGTAGGCTACTAAAAACCCTGAATGCGTAAATAAATAGGTATCAGATATGAAACATTATTCCTGACGAAAAGTACCAATTTAAAGAGAGAACTTTACTTTTATTTCATATTAAATCTCTTACGGAAAGAAAATCGCAATTAAACTGTATAAATATGAAGCATAAGCTTTCCAACAATTTCAACGATGTGCGGAAGGAATTCTAAATACAGTGTTATGTTACAACAACATTTCTCCTGACGCCGATGATAGGTTCTTACACGTTAATCGGTTATTGACCTCATTTTTAAGGGCCTAATCGAAATGATAAACAACACGCGGAAAGCCAACATTTTTTTTATTGAACCTTATTGCCAATAAAAATGAACAAGGTATAACTCAGCAACCACTAAATAAAAACAAGCCGGATTAAACATTATATTTCCTGTTTCTGTTCCTGTTTCTGTTTCTGTTTCTGTCCTGATACTCAAAAAGCGTTAAGTAGAAAATTCTAAATAATGCTAAGCTGTGTTCCTTAAAAGTTATTTTTCTACATACAGATGTTGTCTAATTGTTGCTTAATCGTGACATGTACCAATTGAAATTTTAAACCGAGTAGGTCTTATTTGGTTTGGACCATGTTGCAATTTAAACCAATTCTAACATAAAGGAATCCAAGCTTGTGTATCAATATATTACCAGATCTGATTACGCTTGTAACTTCAAAACAATAACTGATTTTACAAGGGAGACAATAAGAGAAACCATAATGCTTATTAACCTTTCTATTCGCCTGTATATTGATTCTTCCCTAGTTTACTCACACATATTGGATTCATACATTTTTATGCATAACCAGTTGTTTTAAAATTTAGTACACATGCATTATCTACTCTCTCGCGTGCATACTTTAGGTAGTAAGAAAAATAAATTCAAAATAAACACAAGTATCCCAGAGAAGAGTTGCACATCACATTAACCCTATTTGACCTTTTTCGACACTTGTAAAACTAGAGTATTTACCGCCCGCTAAAATATTTTGTGTAATATCCCTGGAAATAATAATCATTGTTTCATAAAACTTTACATATAGGTACGAACAGTGACATTTTGAGACTTATTTGCAACAAAAATATTTTTTTATTACATTATTAGATATTTATTTTATCAAATAATGTGGTCTGTAAAATATATAAAATGCATTATGAACACCATAATCTGGTCTTTAAATTAACTATTATTTTTAGCTACTTAAAACTGCAAAAGCCTGTAGCAAAGAAGGGTTTAGCTACAAAAAAGTACAAAGTATTTTCGTTCCCGTTTCCTCCATGTCAAAGATATTAGATTTAATTCATCACTATTAACATAATTGAATATAAGGTATACTTCTAGAAAATGATCTGAGTTATATTCAAGCACGGTGTGTGCATTGGATATTTCCCTGCGTCGTATCTCTTTTATTCTAAGACACCAATTAAATATATGTCCCCACTGTAGGATCAAAATACGTTATTTTTACCTTAAGACATCTGTTTCTTTTTTCCACAACTTCTACCTTTGCTCTGATAAAATTAAGTTGATTCTTTAGCTCTTCATTCTCCTTCTTTAGCTTCTGTATGAATGGGCTTATCCTCAGAGCAATACTTTTTATCGATTCTTTTTCATAGTTCAACATGTGCTTATTGATTATCATCTCCAAACTCTAAAAGATTTCAAGATTAGTTACATTATAGACATTTGACCATTGCAAGAGTTGCAAATATCTGTTGAAGTACTAGACTTCCAATTCCCGCTATTCTATCTTTAAGATAAAATCGCGCCTACCTACAATGAGGTATTGTGACTGTTGACGCCATGCACAGATGTACTAATACCAAACTCCCTTATATTATGAGGTAATGACAATAATCTATTGAATCGAAGTGTATATAACAACCTTTTCATTATTTCGACCCCATCGCATTTAGTGTTGAACGATAATACATAAAATGTTTTATTGTAGACTTTTGTCACCCGTTTGTGCCCATACACTGTATGACACATTACTATTTAATAATATCTAGTAAGTATTTACACAGTTGATGAACACTGGTAACTGGGAAACATTTTATTTTCTGCGCACGTATGAAGACAGGTTTTGGAAAGATAATAAATGGCCTTATTTTGCACCGAATTTTGGTGAAAGTAATTCTAAACAAGCTAATTAATTTATCAAGAAATAACAAATTTAGGTACAACAAGAGACAGTTATGAATGACACCTTTTGCGGGTGAAAGTAATTTCATAGGTATAGAAAAGTAAATCGGAATAGTGCGTAATCAGCGTGGTAAAGCATATATAGTAAATATATAAGAAATGTTTACAAGCCATCTTCAATGTTCGGATATAGGGATGAACTCCTCTAGGAAAATGTATACAATTTTTCGATAGGGTTATTTATTGCATTTATAATGTAAAATAAAATTGTAAAAGCTTATATTATCCCTGGTTCTTCATAAGATTATATAAAGGTTTACAATGTGAATGGAAAGTTTAATATAACCAACCAGCAGGTATGTTTATGCATTAAGGAATTATACGGTCGACAACCAAATCCTAAACCTACTTTGTTTGGAGGATAAACATCAGTGAAATAAATATGCATAGTTTATAATGAAAAAGGTTACCTTATTAATATCAATATTGTCAGTTTGTATCGCTTGGTGGTAGAAACCATTTTCGTAGATCGACTTGCTGTTGTTGCTACTTATACTTTTCTTGTGGTTGTTATTTGAACGTCCTGCAGTTAAGCTACAAGTATCTTCATCACCGCTATCATCTTCGATTTTAATCGTCACTGGCATTATATGTTGATTATTGAGACGCATTTGTCGTAATCTACTAGATCTTTGGATACTATATGTTACATCATTCTTTGATGCGATGCCATTCATATCTAATTACCTTTCCTGAAGTTGCAGTCCTCATACCCATTTAACTATAACAGCTCTCAACACCAAAATTATAAAAATCCTTGTATACTAAAACAATATTCGGATAATATAGTCAATAAAACATTATTTTCTTGACTGAAAGAAGTTACACTATTATGTTGTAAAAGTGTGTTCCATCCCCCAAACATATGAGCAGATTGACAGCCACTACAATGAAATATTGCATAACAAATTTTACACTTGATTTCAATGTTAATGAACATAGGCATAGTTTGGAAGAACAAATTTGAAAATCACACTACAAACTGACGTAAAAAACATGACTGACCTACAATCGTCAAAAGTAGGTTTAGTTGATAGGCTTTAACGTAAAACTCCTCAAAAATAAGAAATTTCCAAACATTTCCACGAATAACAAATATTTTTTAGCTGTAACAGTCATTCCCATTGCTGGTATCTTTCAATGGCATATTTGAAATATTTTATTTTGCTATCAATATTCCATGAATCCGCTCTTTCAGGCGAAAACAAATTTTTTATCTTTTCTATACATTCTGTCACAAACAGATCTGTTCTAAAGATAAATATCTAGCTAGAATGAGGAAAACAGAATACTGTTGCGTGATTCAGCAATCCAATTTACTACTTATACAAATTCCATTGTTATAAAATTTTATAATCCATTAAGAAATAATAAATTAAACCAATTATCAGTTTCCATATCTCACTAATTAGTTCGTGTTCATTAAGGTTTCATAACCTTCCGTTATGAGTTATGAAGTCATTAAAATAAAAACGGCCTGGCGTGACTATAATTTCTAATAACATGGTTGAAATCTTTAGAAAAAAAGTACGAAATTGCATATTACGAACTACGTCAATGATTCAATTTAAAGGGAAGTATGAGAGAACACGGCTATATACTATTACTAAGTCCTGCGTGATGTATTTTATGGTGTAGAATGTGTAAAACAAGCTTCATATCATAAACTCTTTTTTGTAATTTGGTAGCGTCCATCTCGCTTTGATTCGTATTACGAAACATAAATCGTAGTTCCAGTAAGATTATATAATACGTAATTCAATTTGAAGGGAAGCATGATTCGATGATCCATCCAAAAAGAGGATCTACATTACAGATCAATACTGCGTCAATTCTATCCACGCTGGGGTATTTTGAACGTTTCTGAGCTTGGAATGGCACATAATACCTCCCTCTTCCATAACGTTTTATTGCGTTAATCAAATATCATGAAATTTTGCACGTAGCTAGTATTTAATAACGTGCATTGCAAAATAGTAAAACATTCCTAATATGGCGCTTTAAATCAGCTGATGACAGCATTTTTGTCAAAATTTGACAAAATTAGGGTATTGAAGACTAATGATTAACAAATTGAGATAGGACTGAAATTTATTGAGTATCTCTAGTAGTACAATGAATGTGGTTTAATAACATGTATTCCTATTTCTTTAAAATAGATATGTCGCATCCCTCTCCAAAAGGCTAGCATTTGACCCAAAGTGCCTAAATTATGGCGGCGCTAATATAAGCTTGTGATATTAAGCAGATGGTACCTAAGATAGGCTTGAATAATTAAACACATGTAAGAACGTAGTGCCCAATTGATATCTTTCTTCTATCAAAACTTACATATAATTCTAATTTCAAAAAAACAACGTGATCAAATACGCACCTTTCCAAAGGTTCCATAGTGTAAGTTTTAGATGCCGATGGTCCATGAAAATTGTCCAGAATGTGCCAAATAGGTGAATCGACAAGGTTAAAACATTTCAGCACAATAATTCAAATTATTCCCACCCTGGATAGGTTAATAAAACGGAGTAGCTCCTGATACGCGCATAAGTGTATGGCACTTGTATAAGTTTGAATCGGGTTATAAAGTATTCCACAAGTATTCGAGCAAATATTGTTAAACAGCTTGTTATTGTAAACATAAGGTGATAAGAGCCATCCTAAGAACCAACCCCTATTAAAATGATTAACAGATATATTTTAATGGTAAATGGTAAATATTAACATGTAACCGTTGTTAATTATATACGTGTAAATAAATAGTTTTTCATGTCCTCAAATCAAATAATAATAAGTTACAATAAATATACATTAAGCAACTAAAAAAACATTTGACATGGACTCAATAAAAATAACAACATATAAAACAGTGCCCCACAAGGCACAATTGTGATATCACCATGGACGCTTTTATAATATAAAAAGTTGGAAAAAGGAAAATTTTAGAACACTACATAACGAAACCTATAGCTCCGCTGGCACTACTATAACAAACTAATAAAACATATACAAGCAATACAAGCGTTTTGAGTAACAAAGACACGTTCCGGATTCATTAATGGTGAAAATAATATCCTGCATTGATCTGATATTACATAATGTGAAAGTGGAAGTCGTTAATAAATTTGTTAATTAATAAATAATAATTAATTTACAAACATAATTATTACATCATTTATGCACTCGCTAACTTTTTCTACTTGGCCTTCAGCTATTGTTCAGCAAAGGAGAAATTCTTAATATTTATCCTAATCAAACTTTGGGAAACTTACCATATTATAACAGTAAACCTGTAAATTAAAATTAACTCGTATTTTCTAATAACGCACACTGGCATTCGTGATCGTCCCAAATGTATTTATTAAACTGGATTTGCTTGAAATGAGTCTACGTAAACAGAATTCATATTATGTTGTGACTGGAGTCATACTTGAATGAAAAATCTCCTTATTCCGAAATAATAAATTCCGAAAATCTCCTTATTACGAAATATTAAAGTAAGTCATGTCTGTAACCTAACTCGCGAAAATATAATGTAAATAAATTTTCTATCCATGCATGATATTGTATCCTTTGTATATAACTAAACGTTACTTGTTTATATTTAATCTTATGGTACAAGGGTTGCTCATTGGACCCCTCCTTCCAGTAACATCAACTGCTATAATATTAAAATAATAAACATTACCACTGGCAAACTGAGTTAACGTACATGCCATTGGCAATGGTAATGCGTGTACTACTCCGATTTTTTTCCACTTATTTATATTAGTAGGTGGAGACCCTTGTGAATTGTTTGCTTGATGAGCATATAAGTGATAACATTCTATTTTGTGTTTATTGGGGTTCTCTGATGATTCACAATCCCACGTTAAAATAATACCACTTTCTTTTAAATAAATACTAACCTTTAGTTTTGGCAAACAGACAACGGTTAATCGCGCGTCATGTTCTATAGTTCGCGGTTTTATAGGACGTGGAATCGTATGAACGCTTTGTTGTGGTTGTAATTGATGTTGGTGCCGCGAATGTATCCAAGAAGTATTTGATGTGGGGGTTCTTTGCAAGTGTTCACTTATTTGGTTTGGGTAATTGTGAACCGCGTTACCAGCTAATCGCATATCCCCTGTAACATTATAATAGGAAGTTGTTGATTGACCTTGCAATTTCATATTCGGTGGTAAGGGCGACATTTTATGGCCGTGATTAGCAGCAAGCACATTTGTATTAACGTCGCGGATATTGTTTTCCTTAATCTGATTACTACTTATTAAAACAAAATGCTGTTTTGGATCGTGTGCAACATTATGCCTCTGCGGTGGTACAAGTTGTACATGTTGACCGTATCCAATGCGATTAACGTGGGGTGGTACGTGCTGAACATGCAACGGTATTATCTGATTAGTTAGATTAGGAGATATAATAGGAGGCGTTTGTGGATATTGGCATGCTCGCACGGGAAGAACCTGTCGAATTATAGCATTATGCGTTAAAGTAGGAGGACCATATGGGAGGTGGTATAATCTTCTATTCGTTGGTTCAACAACACCCGATGCTCCTTTTGATGTCACTACATTCGGAGATTGTAAACTACGCGTCTAAAATACATAAATAAAGTTTATAATTATATATGTGTATTTATATTTATTAATATTTGCTTAGATTGGGTGGTTTCTGGTCAATAATACATGTAGCAAACTCGTTACAGAAAACTTGAATGTTTGATTATTTATTTATTAAATAACTTAAATTTCAGTTTTCTGTAAAAAAATGCATGAAACAGTTATATTTCAAAATTAACTAATTGATGTGTATTTTTCAATATGGTTAAAGAGCCGGGAGTATATTTGTTGTTTATTAATCATGAATAGACATAAATGTTTGTAGAGAGTTTAAAAAAATTGATATTGAGACAGAATTTTGAATATTTTGCTCAAGTTGATCCCACTAGGTAACACAATACGGAAAAAAGTATGTTTTAAAATTATCTGTTCTTGGAGTATCTAGATGAAAGGATTAAACAGATCGAATGTATGCTGAATTTCTCGATTTAGGAAAAAAGCTTTTAATGTAGTGGAGTTTTATTATTTTAAATTTTAGAGTAAAAGCATAGTCTTCTAAACCATCTATCTATAAATATAAATATAATTCCTGATGCAGTCATTCATGAGAAGTACCACGAATAGCACCTGTAATTGATAAAGAGGCGTTATATTGAACCGGTTCAATTTTCTGACACAAAGATTCCTTGTATGGATTGTCATATATATATTATATTGCCATAATTTAATTATTTTCTGTTAAATAAATTGTAAATATTGATCAATGTTTTCCTTGGAACTTAGAATGAAGCGCTTAATAAGGAAAATTCCTTTGTTAGATATTCATATATAAAATTAAAGAACCGATATTGGTTTCCTGCTATATATGACATATAAAAGTCCTCGTGGTTATCTGCTTTCAGAAAAGTCTGTAAAATATTCGTTTCACACCATGTGGCAATGAAAGTTATTTAAGAAAATATAAGTATACAACCCATTGTGGAGAATGAAGTTAAATCTTTTGTTTGCAGTAAAGTACTAAGTGCTATTCAATAAAAGGGTAGCACGTCTAATCATTTCATTCATAGCAAAAATCAACAAATCCACTTTTTGAGTATTAATGGATACCAACAGAGGAACATGCTTTTTCTCATAACTTTCTTTGCCTTCCTGTACATCTCTTAAATTATATGAGCTTTAGTTTCAAGAAAAAGTGATTAATAATTTTTCCGTAATTGACCTTTTGTCATGGTCACCTGACAAAGTCTTTCTCATTTTATGTTATAAACATTGAATTATAAGGTGTAAACAAAGATTGACATTAAAAATTACTTTTTCTGTACGATGTGTACATGCTATGTGGAAAATAAATAAATAATATTTCACCAAAAAAAAATTAAATAATTTTTGGTCAATTCCTGATGACGTCAGCAAAAATTGACGTCAGCAAAAAATTACAAGTGATAAATAATATACTTGATATGGTCTTTACTCACCCCAAGATCTTACGGAGGCTGGTTGAAATTGACCTATTGAAATATTTTTGGTAAAATTACAGCAAAAATATTAATGATTTTTTTACAAAGTTTTCATGAAATGTTGGTAATAGATAGAAACTAAAAGTCACAAAATTTAGGAGATGCACAGGAAGGTATTCCCTATTCCAATGCAAATTAGGGTTAACCCTATTCAGCCTAGGCTTTTGGGGGCGGTTCAGTACTAGTGGAGGCGGATTCCGCCCCCTCCCTTCCATAACTTTTGATATAGACGGGCAATAACAATATAACTTGGCACATAAATACTTGGGGGCAATACAAACCTTTTCGTCAAAAAACTATTTGGATGATGTCATCACTGTGCCGACAACGTTATCAAACACTTTTTTGCCTATTTGTCACCAAGAATTTTGAGAACTACTTTAAATAGTCTACACTAAAGGGAAAGTAAAACTAAGGCAAAAGGGGGAAAAATTGTAGGTAAAAATGAAGACGTATCAAAATAGAAAAATAGAGGACTAAAACTTGAAAAGACAAAAACGAATTGACTAAAATCATGAAAAGACAAAACCGGATTTAAGTATCAAAATAGACTAAAATCTTGAAAAGGGTAGTTAATATTGAAAGAAAGATTTACAAGAAAAAATCCGAGCAAGGGCTTTATCTTTATAAAAATTTATTGCCTTTGATGTGAAAGTAGAAAAACTCTGTTGTTCACGAATTGATTTTGGTAAATCATTGAAAATTTTTGCCTGGTTTTGGAATGTAAATTTTTCTGCAAATTGTATTTTCGGACCAGCTTCACATGAGCGAGTGTCTCTACTGTGTTTTACAGTCTCAGTGTGTAGTAGGTAGGCTGGCCAATGGTTGTGTGTGAGTGCATTAAAAACATATTTGGCTGTGTTGTATTCATTATACTCATATACTGGCAACCAATTCAGTTCGATCACATCTCCCAATTTAGCATACTTCCCAAGAACTTAACCAGCTGCACTTGTTTAAATACGTTGTAATCGATTTAACAGATATTGTGGGAGTGGAGCAAAAACGACATTGCAGTAGTCTCTACCGATGTCACGTGTTAGTTAGATAATATCAAGACATCGGGAAAAAACAATTTACCACCTGCTGAGGATATAATCCCAACGGAAGAACCATTATTCCAAATAATAAATTTTTTAAAGTGCAATCCTAACACTTGAGTAGTGTAGGATTAAGTCGAAAACTATTCTTCTTGAGTTCCTGCGACTGTGGGATTTCTCCAAAAACAATTATTCTTAGGTTCTCGTGAATGTAGCAGGTGCGGCACTTGAAACTGTACAGACTCGTCTTTATTTATGCACAGGAGATAATTAAATTTCTAAGAGATTACAATCATTGTCATAAATATTTGGCACGACGTGCCAAATTAACCAAAATTAGTTCGCCACAAGTGATGTTTAAATGGGTACACATATAAAGAACTTAGAATTTAATTTTTTTCAGTTTACATTTTCCGAGGTTTTTCGTAAGAACACATGCATATATGCATTCCTACCAACTTTCCACTTAACAAAGCCCAATTCTTCATTTTTTGCACATTTGAGGAAAAGTGGCAAAAAATAAATGGGGTCTAAATCCCCATTTTTGCCGGACCTTGATTGTAGATTAGATTATATTAAATTAGATTAGATTATTAGAAGACTCTAACTCTTTGGTTACGGTGCCCCCGGATATGAAATAAATCATTACTCAATTATATGCAATTTTGTGTTTTCCAGGGGGTCAATCTTGTGAAAAGAAAAGAGAAAATAAAGTTATTAAAACGTGATTAGACCCCCTTGGTTTTCATAAAATTATAAAGGTTTCTTATAGGCCTTTTACAATAAGCAGGGAGGTATATCCAATCATCAAAGAGTGAAGTGGCTTTGCGCATGCGTATAGATAGCCATAAAATTGTTTTATGCTGGATGCCTGTACTTGACATTTTCAACATACGACTAAACATTTAATGTACACACAAAATAAAATGTTACTCAATTTCCGAAAAGTTATAATTTTGCATTTGAATTAGTAATTTTAACTTTAAGCTTTATTAATAAATTATATTATTAATTGTTTACTATTAACTATATGGATGTTAGTTTGTTTTGTTTGCAACTGTCATATAAAAAAACGCGTTTCTGACTTTCTTATTTAACCAAATGAAGACTCCTAAAGAGACGAAATATTGTTTTTAGCTATATCTCAGATGTGTATCGAGATGTACTAAGCCTTGATTCGTTCGTACACTTCAGATACGATAGCTAGTTAACAAGCCAGTATAAAGTATAAATAAAACAAATATTGCTTATCTTGAAAGAGCCATCAGTGAGTAACTCGCTAAAACATGCTCAAGTTCGTTCTTTGTTAACTCTTTGACGACCGCCCCTTATAATATGCTTGCTCAGGAACCATGATATAACCAACTGTTGCAGAAGGTTGGGTGTGGTCAATTAATATTCTTAGCTTTCTAATTTAAAAGCCTATTCTGACTGTATTTCAACAAGGAGTCATTTGTATAACAAACCTCATTAATCTTCATTTCATGCCTTGATACCCGAGTCCCTCTAAATCTATTATAAGTTATTATATTTTATAAGAATGGAAGAACAGGCTTGTTGTCCAATATGTTATGTATACATAACCATGTAATCCAAATCAGCTTACTCTTGGATTTGAGAAACATTTATTTTTAAATTGATAAAAATTAGTTTCTTGTCGAAAGACAAGAAAAATATTCAAACGTCTAGGACCGAAGCTTGAATGATTAATTACGAATTTAGCATGCCTGCGCTCGTCTTAATCCAAATCGTCACTAGTTTATACTTCTTCTATAGTACCGGCATATAGGAAACAATGCACATTACTTATTACGTAGCCAGTGTGCACATGAAACAATTAATAATTTAATTGCAAGATTAGAACCTTTCAACAAATTTTATTTCGTTTGTACACGAAATGTTTAGATTAGTAATTTCAAGTATAGGCGGCCAGCAGAAAAAGGTTTTATGGCTATCTATGCTGAAAGCCACCAAAGGTAAAGTAGAGATTAATAATATCTACTAATTAACTGTTTTCCCGAGCAATTCGGGGATAAATCGCCTGAGGTTTATACCCATTTGACTGAGTTTGCGAGGCCAATTTTTATCAACCGAGCGCGATTTAGACTCGAATTTGCTCGGGAAAACGGCTAATTAGTAGATTAGTACCTGATCGCAAGCTTGGTCAAATTTTGTATAAACCTCGTTCGATTTTACCTTATGGTGCAAACAAGCCCTTATCCAACGACGTGATAAAATTCGAATTCGAAATCATAAGTCAAAACATTACAAACATTCCTGCAAAAAAAAAAAATAATAATAATTTTGAGCAAGAATGGATCTACTGTTTCAACCATAAACAAGTTCAAAACAACTGAAATAAGCTAAACAAATAAACAGTATGTATACAACACAAGAGCTTCAGTGTTTCAATAAGTTTCGATGAGTCCTTACATCAGTCACTTTTCTACTTTCCTCCTTAGAAACGTTTATTTGATTAATGTTCTTCTTAGAATTGATGACGATGAACGGAAGTGTGACTAACTGTGGCCTAAACTGAGCAGACAGATTCTAAAACAAAAATAAATAAATAAGCCTGATCATCTGCAAAACTAACATTTTCCCGCTGGGTAATTCGGAAATAAACAAACCGGCCACGTGGACATTTTTAACCAATCACAGTTCCTCATTTAAAATGTTTTTTCACACGATCAGGTACTAATCATGACAAACAACATCTCTCCACACAGCGTGAATGCTATGCAAAATATGTACAGTTTTGTGACAACCGCTTTAACAAAATGTGGTTTCTATTTTCGGTGACGTCAATTACTAGAAAATCTATTCAAAGTTACAACAAGAGCGTATGATAGAATATACAGTTATGTAAACTAAAGAAGTATAAGCAGTGTAATTAGTACATAATATGTTAAAACATCTCTCCAGAGTTTTTCCATATCATCAGACATATCAACACACCAACCACTTCACCCACCAACCACTTCACCACCTATCCAGGCTGGTCTATTCAACTCAAAAGAGTGTAACTATCTTGGTTCTGATTCTCTCAGAATTATTTAAAAGTAGCTATGTTATACTACAATATAAAATAGCTTTTCGTTTTACCTGTATCTCAGTTGTCTTTTCCGCTATCTTTAACTTCTTGTTCAGAATATTAATTTGTTGTGCCAACTCTATATTTTCCCTCTTTAATTTCTGTACAAATGGATTTATTCTGTTCTGGATTGCATCCTCTGTTAACCACACCTTATCATATTTTGATATACACTTCTTGGTTATCAATTCCAAACTCTAAAAATGTTTAAAAATTGTATTGTTAGACTTGTTTGAATATGTCGACAAGTTGTACGTTGTTTACTTGAGTTGAAATTAAACAAGTTGTCGTTTAAAGGTGCTATCCCTCAAATTATTTTATTGACTCTTTCGAAGTACCCGCTATTATCGCACCTATCTTGAGATATTCCAAATAAACTTTTCCTATTTTAATTTCCAGCGACCCACATTTATTCCTCCGTTTTAACGACTTTTCCGATAAGGCTTGTCGGTGTGTATTTCAGCAGCTTGTCGGTGGATATTTTGGATGATTCGTTTAATAAATTGAAAGAAAAAGCTTTTCCGGCTCATAAAAAAACTTCTCATTATTTGTTTATACTTATTCTTATTGTTTGTCAATTAAAAGATTTTATTATTTATAAATTTAACAACATAGTCACCTAAAAATAATGACTATTATATCCAATTGGTAAATCGCCTACAAATGACTATTATAGTCATTTTTTTAAGTTACGAATTATGACTATAATGGTCATATCTTTGTGAATTATAAAAATATTTAATTGGGTCAGGGTTAAGGCATTCTTTTTTTTTACGGAAATATGCCCTAACCCCGACCCTGTGGCGCACTAAAAATGACTTACTTAAATTTTAAAAGTTTTTTTTTACGGTTAAATAAACATTTTAGTGAGCCACAAGCACAAAGAAAGCAATGATATATATATATATAATTGTTAATTTTAAAATGACTATAATAGTCATTTCGCGCAAATTAAAATAACTGTAATAGTCATTTGTAGGCGATTTACCACTTGGATATTATAGTCATTTTGTTACTTGACTGTGTTGACATTTAACTATACAAAACATAGGTGGCTACCATGGAAATGGAATCATTCATCAAGCGTTTTATAAATCCATAGTCATACGAAACAAAAGTTTCGTATTACTGAAAACAACTTTTCGTGGACTGTCGGATTTTCAAAAAATTAACGCGATGTCCAACAAATTTCGGTCCAAGACCATGTTGTATGATCTAACAAAGTTTACATAACAAAAATAAAAATATTCCAGGGATAGCACCTTCAATTATTGAAATAAATTATAAATAGGACCTGTGTTTGCCCTCCAAATATTTTGTAGTTGGTACTTCTTGAAATACAGTTTAAAAGTTCTAATCTAGCTCGCATATCGATTGATCATCCTCGAACACGCCATCCTGATCCTTTCTTCGCTCATTGGGTGATGCGAGTAAAGGGAGATATATAAAAATAATTCAATCTGATGTGACCATGCATTTCCTTTCGCTGATAGCATGCTTTTCTATCTTAATCAAATATTTTGGTGTAGATTTTGCTTCATTATGGAATCCTGGTACGGTTTTGTGGGTAATTAAGTGCAATCTGTGTTAGCTTTTCATAAACATTTTTATTTATTAGAAACTTTTTAGCGATTACTTGATTTATCCGAATCTTTTTTCTTAACTAGTTTAACATATCTTACATTATTAACCCTATTGGGCCTGGGCTTTTTGTCCCCCATCCCCTCATTATCTTCCAGACTATAATTGGACATATAACCATATAACCATCCTCTATCATTTGAAACTAAAATGGCGGTGCTAGTCATATGACCTTCGCTGACGTCAGCATTTTTTCAACACACTACCAAAATTGCATTTGCTGACATTTCTCTTTTGTACGGTATAAAATGCACGTAAATACACTATGTTTCCATCAATTTTATCTAATTTTATATTTATCTTCATAAAATTACCGATCTAATGATAAATAACATGATGAAACATAAAAACATTTTTGGACATTTTTGTTTCCACCACCTGTCACAAAATGGCCCAATGCCGAAAATTTGCTGTCATTTAAAAAAAAATTATTTACTGTTCTTTCAGTTATAAAATTATACGAAAGGTCACAAAGTTTCATGGCCATTCGACCACTGCAACAAAAGTTATCTTAAGAAAATGGGGGTACCTCCAGCTTTACACGAAAAACTTTAAAAACCTTTTGTGAGTAGTGCGTAGGTAGTCTTTTTAAATAAATTGAAGTACACTTACCACTGCCCATAGCGTTGTCGCAGTTGACGTGTTAAACTGCCTACATGTAGTTTGTTTGCGTACATACATAAACTAATGCATATAAGCTTTGTGGTTGTTTTCAGTCAAAGTGCAAAACCTCCACTTCCATTATGGTACTTGGAGGTAGGAGTGTTTTTGTCTTTTTCAAGTCCCTGTCATTACTAGTAAATAATTTACTCTTTGACAATGGACTTTTCATTTTCTAAATTATTTACTTTATATATTATTACGGACGGAATGTAAAGAGCACTTCTCAAGTTTTTTATATTTCTAGAGATATTAACACATTTCTTATTGATATTATCTCCCGAAAGGGACTTCTTAAAGAGAACTCTAAAAGAGAACTAAGCTCGTATTTCTAATGTGCTTTCATGGAGTATTTAACTAGGCGGCCTTCTTACACAGACTTATTATTGTACATAAATTGATTGTTCTGAAGCATGGAGTTAAGGGCTATCATAATTTAATAATTTAGTAGGAATAGTAACTAAGGTAAGCGACTCGACATATGGAAGTCCTGGAATTGAATCATTCCTTCTTGAGCTATCGAGTATTTCGGTTTGAAATTCGAAATTTAAGGCTTTGTTTACCCACACCTTATTATAAGTAATACTAAGTTATAATCTTGTAGACATTTTGACATGTATATATTCTCATTAATCGCTGTAGGTCTTATACAATCTTAATTTTCCATGTCGCAGTGCTTCTAGTTATGATTTCGATTAGCCAATGTACAGTCCAAATAAGTTCATAACTAATGCTATTGCTAAATTTTCAAATATGATCTACAGGCTGACATTAAATTTAGACGTTCGACATCGACCTTGTTGACGTTTATATTATTATTGATTTTAACTTGCGACCGTATCTTACTACAAATCAAAACCAATATGATGAACATCCGACGGTTCTGAGCTTTCAGTCCTTATAAAAAAATGAGGGAGATTTTACTTAGTGCAAATTACATTAATCCGATATAAATGATCCATACTATCAAAAACACGTAAATTCGAGAATACTACGTGAATAATAATGGATGTAGCGGCATGTCTTTGAAATTTGGCTACTTGGTTCTGGTACCATTCTTCCGGTGTTTCTTCTTTTCTGCTTGAGTAAAAGTTCTTGTTTGGCATGAGAAATATTCGGCACACAAATGGCAAATTTAATTACAATCAGGACTTTAATGGCATTC
>JANTOQ010533012.1:0-11001 GCA_027564595.1 Bythotiara depressa | reverse complement strand
ACGAAATTACATTTCAGGCATCCCAACCCCTTGTTTCCATTGTTTCCACTACGTTAGCTGCTTCTACCATTGTTTCCGCTACGCTAGCTGTTTCTACAATTGTTTCCACTGCGCAAGGAGGCACTGCGTTAGCTGCCTCTACAATATTCTGTTGTGAAAATTGTCCTTTTATAATAATAAAATGTGAATCATCGGTAAAACTGTTTAACCCTTTAATGCATAGTGTCCCCTGGAATTAATTAAATCCTTCATAATTTATTTGCTGTTTTGATTTTTCCAGGGGGTTAATTATTGGAAATATAAGGTAAAATAAATTTGTTAAAAGCTGATAAGACCCCCGGGTTCCTCGTTGATTATTTAGGTTTTCTATAAGAAGATGAATTTATTCAGGAGGTACATTCATGCATTAAAATGATAAGACAAAACTTTGGATCTGTGAAAATCGCGAATTGCAGATTATGCCATTATGACATCTGCGAACCACTGTTTATAGTCAAGATCTTAGTTTTCTAAACAAGTGCGCAAATGTGGTCACAATTACGTATCAGAGTTGTTGCCAGTTTAACGACTTTGAAATCTTCCATTATTAATTTAGCACAATGTCACCAAGTAACTTGTAGTTATGGTAAACAATGTACGTTGAAGAATAATATACCTTGGTGTATGTGTCCAGAATGCAAGGATAAAGATAACGAGCCTGTGTGCGGAGAAAGGAATAACAAAGAATACAAGAATGAATGTGCTTTGCAAAGGGAGGAGTGTATTACTGGACAGGAGATTGGAGTGGTACCAGGATCATGCCTGGGTAAGTGGTCCTAGTTATCTTTTTTTACATCAGGTGATATAAAACTAATGTGTAGAGGATAAGCTCATTGAAGAAAATAACTAACAAGCTTACTGTGACTGTGGAGGAGAGAGTATATGTTATTGAAATTTCTCTCCACCGCAGGGACTCTAATTTAAGAATGTTCTCAATGTATACCTTCAGATTGAAAGCGTAAAATAGTAAAGTACGTATCAAGACCGATTTGATGCTCGTAAAATATCTCAAAAAAATAATAACTGAAATTGTGCGATGGAGAGTAGCAGATGGGAACGAAAGTGAAACATCAATGAACGATGTGACGCCGAAGGGCTATTGGGGAGGGGAGGTGTTGGGGGGGGGGGGCAGAGGAGGGCTCACGTTGACACTGGGGTAACATTTCATTTCATTCAAATACTAAATATTTTCCTACACCACTGTATATCTATGGGGATAAACATTGGTTGAAATTATAGGGTGGTAAAGATAAGAGTTAGTTTGTGAAGGGTTTTGAAATTATGCAACCAATCGTAGTTCCAATATCCGAAACCCGGAGACTTTACAGCATTTAGATTTACAGAATGAATTTAGTTATTGATTGATTGAACTCTGTTATCTGCTTCTTACTTACTGCTTGCGTTTATGAGATTCTTGTCTTCTACTGTATAGCTCACAATGTCAGCAATATCCGGTGTCGGTCGGACAGTATGCGAATCGAAATTTTAAAATCTTATTTTGGTAGCCTGGATAAGGGTAAACAAAACTTCGGCGTCGGTCTAATCGATGCAAGCTGTAAATTTCAAGAAAATGCAACTCATATGTTTTTATCCACAAAGCTAAATGAATGTGGTACCAAATCATTGTATACACTTACATCAGTGGTTTATTCCAACATTATGCGGACTCTTCCTGATCCGAACGCAATCATTTCCCGACGTAAAACTATTCAAATTCCGCTCGAATGTGAGTATTCATTATGGGGCCGTAATGAAGATCGTTTACATATCGCGACACGCGGGGAAATGGGTAATCGAATTGAAGAAAAGTTACGAGGAAATGGTGTCGGAATAAAGGTTAAAGATGATCCTAGACGAAGACACAGATCTGTAGCAGATCTTTTAAAAGTTGATGTAAATCATGTGGAAAAATATATTGTTGAATTAGAAGTAAAAGCTTTAAAGAAAATCAAAGCGCATCTGCTACCAAAGTTTTGCTACGCTAGTCCTGTAACTAAATCACAAAGATGGGTACGATACACCTTAGTAGAACATGGGTAAGTAACTTATCTTCTTTGAGTGTTTAATTAACTCTACATATATTCTCGTAAATAAAATGATGTCCATGAGTGGAATGTTTCAATTTGAATTTGAATACCTATCGCGCTAAAGAGGTTACCATTTTGAATACTTTTTAGATTGCCCCTAATATGGTCAAAGTCTTCTTATTTTACCCGATTTGAAAACGTCATAAAATTATTTACAGATATGCTTTGAAACCTTTCATGCTGGCTTGTTCTATAGTAACTTCTTAAGCGCGACAGATGTATTCCGTTCACCGTGAGAGGAGTGGAGGACCTCGTGCCTCTTGACATGTGTTTGGCAGCAATAAATACACCATTCGTATATGCAAATATTGTCCTAAATAAATAGCCTACTTTATTATAAATACAGTTTCAACTCGAAAATTGGGTAACTGCTTACGTACGCAGAGACCTGCATGTACATAGAACACAAGGAAAATCTCAGGCCCTAATCAATCCCCAAAAGGTCCCCAAAATGCAACTTGCTACTCCTCTTCAGTTCTCAGGAAGTGCAGATTTTGTGAAAAGCATTTAAATCTGAGGTACGTTTTCTAAGTGTGACCAGAAAATTGTTCTTTTTCATCTCTACGTGACCTCCTCCTTTATTATCCACAACAACTCCCAAAAAGGGACGTTAACAACGTAAATCACCAAGTAGAATTTGATGTGTTTTTCTGAGAAAGTGTTAAGATATTCATGACCTAGACCTAAACCCTGTGTTATTGGGGGTTTTTTTTGGGGGGGTTGTGGGAAGGGGTAGGGGGGATACATGTCTTATACACATAAATACACAAGGTTAGAAAGACATAAAGAAGTGTTATTCCGAGGATTATCCAGTGATGTGTTTCTTGTTGTATAATAAATAGTCGGGGGTAGGAGGTTGAGTAAAAATGATTCTATAAATTATTAACCAATCAACTAACTGTAAAAATATATTCGCACGAAAATGCACCCAGTAGATTAAAACATTTTACTTTTCGCTATAGGTGTCCAGTTGAGGAAGGAGTGGAGATCTTAAATGCAACAAGCCCCAAAATTAGGCTAATTGTGCCTGGTATAATATTTAGAGGGGCACGTTACCCGGGATTCCTTGTACGTTGTAAAATACGCGCTTGTTTCCCGAGGAATCTACTGGACAATTCAGTGTGTGCTACGAGCTGTCCAAGTAAACGAACACGAAGGAGAAGGGATTTGTTATCAAAAACAAAAGAAATCTTGTTTGACCTGGAGGTCAGCGGTAAACCTATTGCACTGTAGTTATTTTGGTTGCTATGGTATCCAAACAGTGGATATCACTCTTCCGGGTAAACTTAGCGGAAGACCGAGAAAATACAGTCAACGTATTTGGCTTGGCTAAATCAAATGTTCGAAGTGTTACCTTTGTGCTACAGTATACTTGTAGAAAACATATTCCTTATAAGTTGCATTCATAGGGCACATTTCGACAAACAGATGACGCTGAATGAATGCTGAACTTGTATCATGAATGGTTCTTTATGGTAACGAAATTAAAGTTTTCAGTATATATCACTACATACAAGAAACAGTATAGTTCTCACATATTGGAAAATATTTGGCATGACCCTCGCTGTATCGTCCGTCCCACGAATACTACTCCCTCCCCCAGATACATATTGCAAATTGTCAACTAACTGAGAGTTAATTTAAATAATTTCGCGGAAAAAATATTCAACGACTTTAATTGGTGGAGACAAACTTTTTACAATGGCAAACTTGGAAAGCCCTTCGTCCATGGACATTTTTCAGTGAGAAGAAATAATAGATCTTTCCCAAAATTCAAAAACAAATTGAACTTGTTTTTATGAGAATGTAGAAACTTGGTACAAACATTATCTAAAAACAGATCTTGTGGAAAATTTCAAGAATGTACGATATGTAGAAATGTTGTTTTGTCTATTATATACACTCAGTCAAAGCTCTCAAAATAATTCTGTAATGCCCTAACACTCGTTTCCATGTAATTTGTTAAAAAATTAATCATTAAAAGAGCTGTAGTTCCTTCTAGAAAAATGGTAGCTATGATTATCAAATCTTTAAAAATGGAAGCTATGATTATCAAATCTTTAGCATAAATACAACTCTTGACGGAGAAACCGATTCTGAAATGCGTTTTTTACGAAAAGCAATCGAAAATTTTAAGTGACGTCACATAAATTAATTTCAGGAAAGGTGTATTAATAAATACTTCCCAGTGGGCACATTATGGTCACACGACGTTGAAAAACGTTATATCAACGTCTGTAACGTTTATTCGACGTTGTAAAGACGTTGCTTGACCATGGTGTGCCCACTGGGTTGGGTATCTCTCTAAAACATTTCTACTATAATTCTTTAATACGTTAGCGTTGATGGGTGATTTAGTTGGATAGACTATACACGTTTGAGATATTTGATGACGCTATGAACACTAGTAAACGTTAACTCTCACTAAACATTTTCACCGCGTTTGAGCGGATTTTATTCCCGGAATATGCTACTGAATATGCGCTGTGACGCTCTGTCAATGTACCGTAGCATTTTTCGGGGGTAAATTTTACACCCACATGAACAAAATGAAAATGGCTGGCGGCCGAAGTACCTAGGATTTTTCAGTTTGTAAAGGCAAAAGCAAATTTTAGGATGTTTGTCTTTAGTATCATAAATGTAGTCAACTCCCGCTATTTCGAACCTTCAAGTAACCGAAAAATTGTTCAAAATAGCGAACTAATAATTTCACAACTGTTGATGAGTTAGGGACTTAAAAAATGTCTTCAAAATGAACAGAATCGAAATAGCATATCTTAATTGTACTGCATATTATAATCAAGTTTGTATCTAGTTATAATACGCGCGCGCATCGCAGCTAGTTAAAATACACGCGCGCATCGTATCATTTACCTTTACCAAAATTTCCAATACGATGCAATCACTTGATAATACCAAAAGCTTATAAATACTCTCTTGATGCCTGCAACAGCCTTTATCATAAATTTATAAAACTTTCTCGAAGCGTGCAACACTTCTGCGTTTACACGTTTAGATATACAATTGGTGCGTAGCGCGTTAAAATGCGCATGCGCACGTAGCAAAGTGTTTAACCCTTTAATGCATAAACATACCTCCTGGTTATATTAAATTTCCCAATGGAAACCTTCATAATCTAATGAGAAACCAGGGGTTCTTAGCGGCTTTTACCAAATTATATTTCCAATAATTAACCTCCTGGAAAATATAAAATAGCAAGAAATGACCAATTATTTCATTCCTTTCTGGGGACATTTATGTATTTACAGGAAAAAAATGAAATCAATCACAACAAAATATCTCTGGATAAATACGTTAGTAACCTTATATGGTTGGTTATTTTGTTCGCCAAAGCTAATTACTTAATGTCGATTCAACAACTGACTTTAGTCAATAACAAAGCCTGGGGAGAGTTACGAGTTGTGTGTTGAATGGCGCAATAAAACAACAAAAAACAATACAAGAGCGAGTCAAAGAGAATCGGTAGTTGTCATTCCTTCTCTTTTTTAACTTCCTTGTTCAAGACATAACCATCGTGTCATACTTTTTGAGAGTATTTATAAGCTTATGATAACATCTTATATAGTTAATTATATTGCGAATATTGTAAGTTTCAAGTATTATAAGCTTCTGATATAACTAATGTTTCATCTGTAATGTAAAATATTTAAAACCTTTGGAGGAAATATGAAGTTGTGGCTGAATCCTTATATGAACTTAAATCAGTTTGAGTTTCTAATACTCCTTTTCATAAATCATTGCGCAATCATACATCATCTTTGCAAAACAGCATATTCTGTACATTTTAATGAAAATTGATTACAGGTTCGGATTACTTGTCAAAAAGTAAACAAACAGAATGTTTTTTTAGAGTTCTTAGTAAATCAGGAAAGCGTTATCAACTGTTAGAAAATATTCAATAACCAAAGCCTCTTTATCATAACGAGGCTTGGGTTGCTAAATCCAAATATAATAAATAAGATGGCTTTGATAAGATACGATCATATACCTTAAAATCGGATCTGTTTGGATTTAAAAACTTGAAATATACCCTATAAGCCAAATTTTTTACGAAGAACCATAACTGTAGTCCGTTTTTAATAAAAACAATCTTCAAATTTCGGCCTAATATGAAAAGGTCTATTGCGCGCATGCGTAGAATAATTATTTGACAGTAAACAGCTGCGCTTGTGCAGTAGAAATTTCAAACCAGTTTCAGTTCATATAAGCTCTCGTGTAAGCTCTCATGTAAAATAAGTTTCTGTTCGAACTTCCTTTTTTTTAGCCCTTTAATACATAGAGTCCCCGGAAATGAATTAAATAATTGGTCATTTTTCCTGGAAATATAATATAAAATAAATTTGATAAAAGCTGATAAGATGGCTTCATAAAATTATAAAGGTTTCCAAGGTGAAGTTTAATAGAACCAGTATGTATTAAAGGGTTAAATTGTTGTCTTAAAATGAATAACGCACGTGGATTTGAACAATTTAGTAAAATATTGTCAACGCAAACTTAAAGAGGAATTTTATATTCCAAGAGTGTTACACCTCCGCTTTGTTGTTGTTTAGTGAAAATAGAGAACTATGATATATTATATCAACCTCGTTCCCAGGATCTTTTTTCATATTTTAAAAATAAGAAAAAGACCCTGGGAACAAGGTTTATGTTTGTGTTCCTGTATATATATATTACATTAGGTTATAACGTTATATTTTCATTTCCACTGCATCGTGTTTTCGAATGGTTTGTTTCAGTGTCTAGTGATTGTATGTAAATTCTTGTGAACTCTACATCAATAATTTTTTTGAAACATTTCACTTTAATATTAGCAGATAAATTGACCTTTCCGGAAATGAAATTAGTTTTTATGAGAAAGCACAAACATCAATCCCCAACATAACATACTGAGACTAGACGTCAAAATATTCAAAATGAGTTCCACAACTATTGAAATAGCGTCTATGTATATAAAGGAGCTCTTAGTTAAACTTCATCAGTTTACTTTTTCAAATTGATAGTGAACCTTAAGACTAAATGATATAATTTTTAAAATCTTGAACATAAATACAATTTTGACGGAGAAACCAATTCTGAAAGCCGTTTTCTATACCCACAAAAGTTTTCTATACCCACAAAAGTTTTCTATAACCACAAAAAGAAGAATTAAGGTAGATGTTGGATGAAAACCTGACAGGATCACCGGTATGTGAGTTATTTTCACGAAAAACCTCACTGACAATTATGAGACAAACTATTTAAATGTTCATATTTTGTACAAACTTTGACGTGAGAAGTACAAAGATAATAATTTTGTCTTGCTGAGAAAGTTTTGCTTTCTGATTACAGATTTGTACGTTATATAGATTATTTAAATTCTCTACAAACATTCGTTCGTGTTTATATTATTATCCCCTGTGCCTCGATTATCTTCTCCACGATAATAAAACGAAATTTTAAGGCTTACTTTCTATTTAGAGAATCTCTCACAAATGATTTGACATTTATGCGGTTTTAGGGTACTTTTGTACCTGATAGTACTTTTTCATGGGAGACTTTGGAAAATGACCACACTTCACTAACCTGTCACTGACGTCACAAAACCCTCCAAATAGTCAATTTCTGAAGCACCACTTTCTACCCGTGTTAAACGACAAGAGTCGGTACCTAAGTACCTAAGATCCGGGCGTTCCAAGTCTCATGGCAAACATAATAAGCAACGAAAAAGAAATTTGTTTATTATAACTGAATGACAGGACAAGTGATCAGCATTGTAGTGAATATCTATAAGAAAGTGGTTTAAAAGTCTTGGCTCTATAGTATTAATTTAGATTACAAAGTTGAGAACAATACACTACCATCCGGAGAGTAATGGACAAGTGGAGAAGACGGGCCAATTGATGTTATTCTATCAACACATGACAACACAGAATCAGCAATCCACAGTGACTATTTAAAAGGTTGCGAGGACAGACGTGTCAAATATGCAAGTTAGCTTCTAAGCATTTTATACAACGCAAGACCAAAGATGCTGCTCATTGCAACAAGAACGGTCCATGTTTGGGAGCCCTACTATCAGCTGATCGCGTATTAGTGAAGAATCTCTCATAACGGGTAGGTACAAGAACGGCGAGGTCTTTCTGAGAAGATTAAATATCTATGATTATGTAGAGAAAGGGACATGATAGTGTTGTTTATGAACCGAAGGTCAAAATATGCATGGTTCATCGAAATGTATTAATGTGTTAATCTGCTAGATAAGTTATAAGTTGGGACGAATTATTAGAGAGATCAGACAAAGTCATAAGAGAAAAATGAATACAGATAAGATACGGATTAGAGAGCATGAAGAAATGTACGAAGAGGGAAGCGAAGACGGGAAATTTGAAGGATTCCGTCCAGGACCAACAACATTGATTGACAAAACCTACAAAAGGAACAGAAGAATTTAAGGTATTCCACCCAGTATCGAACAGTATCAACAGCAGGTTTCGGCAAACCACGGAACCCACCACCACACAAACATAATAAAGAACCTGTTAACTCTGCAGAAAATAGTGATATATCAACCACATCTGTTTAAGGTCTTGATGATCTACCCAATGAAGACGATGTTGTGTCAGTAGTTTCTCAAGGTCTCAATTATTTGCACCATTATAAAAACAATGTCGTTATGGTTCCTGTTAAATATTCTCTGATGTTATGGCTATACCTTGTTGTTTGCCTTCTCATATCACTGTTAATTTGTCCAGCATGTTCAACAACAATAATAATAGTTGATTGCCACAACGAGATGACTCAAAGGTGAAGCACCGTTTTGAAGAGGGGGAATGGTCTGCGTGGGCTGAGTGTCTGAGTGGTCTGAGTGTTGGGACGAGTGGTCTGCTCTGTGGTAAGGATCTCTAACACGGAGGTCTGGAATGAGAAAGTGAAATTACTTCGAGAGTTGCAATTATCGGGGAACGGTAGAAGGGGGAAAGCCACACGGAAAGGTGGATCTGCCTTATTAGTAGCATTGATTTAACGAGAAATTGTACTTGCTACTTGCTACTTGCTACTTTTACTTTGGATATAAATACTAGAAATAGCTACCGCTAGAATGCCGCCGATTGAAAACAGCATTTCTTATAATTACCAAAAGGTGAAATTAAGCTTCCGAAGCACGGTATTAGTTCATCATGGGTTACTTTAAGAATCCAGTGGTGTAACCTAAGTGATGCAACAACTAGCAGCTCATGCAGGATTAACGACTGACATTACTAGTATCACAATGAAACTACTGATAAATTTTTGGTTTTTCTTTTTTTTTTCTTTTTTCTATTCAATAAACTAAAAAATTACAACAAAAGCTCACTTTAAAATAAACCAAAAAATAAAAATAAAAATACATATAAGAAAATAAAAACATGGACAATAAACAAAGAGGACAGGACATCACAATGCAAAGGAATAAGCAATATTCCTCACAAAGCACAAACGTGATATCTCCAGGGAGCATTGCCTGATGAAAAAATAAATAGAAGATAGGTACTATAGGTTAGTGTGTGTTTTCATTTGATGAAGAGGAGAGGGAAAGTTATGACGTCATTGAAGGGTGTGGCTAAAATTACATGACGATGTTTTAATGTTTAATCTTTACAACATTTTAGGTTTAACGGTACCTTAAGCATATATGCAGAATAATATTTTGGACAACGATTGTAAAATGTCATTAACAGTTCCAATATACAAAAAGAGTTAAAGCTAAACTACTTAATATTGAAAACGAGGCTATATATTTGTAACTTTGTAAATAATATAAGACAGCATTGTATATAATTCATTCATGGCTGCAAGTCTGTCGTCGTTGTCTGTCGTCTCCAAGTTTTTGTCTTATAGCCGGTTTACACGATACAATTGATATAAATTTCAGAAAAGTAACTTCCACTGGCTGTACGAACTTCAAATTTGGGCAGATGGTTACTTAAGACAATGCAATCCTTATGAAACAATTGACTATCCCGTCGATAAATTAGACCTTGTTTATATGATACGAATATCTACTTTAAAAATCAATTTTTGCATGTAATACTGTGTTCAGATTAGACCGGTGATTGCTTCGTGCAACTATTAACGTTTATTACGCAAGCAAGTAAAAAAGTGTACATTACTTATCTCCGTACTAATATCATTTTTGGAATCTTCTAAACAATATTGGCTACTGGGAATACCTCTCCAGAGGTTTCTTCAGAAATGTACCTTCAAGTACTTGTACGTAGTGAGATTAATTTACAGATATTTCCATAGCAATGTCATTTATCAGTCAAAAATGTAAAAGCAAGATATTTCACTCCAAGATATTTTTCTCCAGCTCATCATAGCTTTTGTTAACCATCAATCGCCAAGCGCATAGCGCTTCTTGTTTATTTTGGTTAATTACTCATTACTAACTCTTGTAATGGGGCTTGGTGATAAGACTATGAGTCTTCTTTTCGCTCCAGCCAGTCTTTTTAATACGTTTGTAAATAATAACACACTTATATGTATTGTATTCGTAAATTTTCAATGGCAAAAGATATAATAAATCAATAATCCTTTATATAGCCTGTGCGGGGGAGAGCAATGATGTTGACGTAACTGAATGGTATGGCTAATAATTTACATATTAATGACAATACTTCGATGTCATATCTTACAACGTTTCCAGGACTTACGGTAACTAGAAGGGTAGATTTTAACCGTATAGTACCTGGAGTCCCCGGAAATTAATTCAAATCTATATTCCTTTCTTTGTTGTTTTTCTTTTACCAGGGTGTTTGTAATACTCCTTTTCATAAATCATTGCGCAATATTACGTCATCTTTTCAAAACAACCCTTCTGTACATTTTAATGAAA
>JANTOQ010532679.1:0-11002 GCA_027564595.1 Bythotiara depressa | reverse complement strand
GTAGTAGTAGTAGTAGTAGTAGTAGTAGTAGTAGTAGTAGTAGTAGTAGTAGTAGTAGTAGTAGTAGTAGTAGTACTCGATACATGATTAATGATGGAATGTAAGGTAGTAGTACTCGATACATGATTAATGATGGAATGTAAGGCCTATGTAGGCAAATTTCTATGAGGATCAAGAATGTGGTTTGATGTTGCTACCTAAGTTATCACATGACTATATTAAACTTACTTCCTATTTTGTCACGAATGCTCAGGTCCTGAGTGCTAGTTTAAGTGAAGTGTTGACTTCATTAGGGAAACCTTATATAGATGGTACTGCTAAACTTTGCACCATGATGAATCGTTTCTTTGATATAGTGAACATCCGAAACCCAAAAGTAAATGATCATCACAAACGAAAGTCATTTCTTACACTTTTTACTTGACTAGTTAAAGATTTCTTGAAGTACTTTGAAGATTGGCTGCAATCAATAAAATCTCAACGTCGTGCATTTAACAAGAATGCTACAAATAACATGTTGTTGTCTCGTCTTGGCAAACTTATGAAGGAATCAATATAACTCACTCGCTCAGTTAATTGGTATAGTTTCTCCTCAATCATGGTGTTCCATATGTATTCACTGAAAGGTTCTCTCAAGGTCCACTGGAGGTAAATAAAACCAGGGTTCATTTGTTATTATTCTCCGGTCTCATTTTGACAGGAAATCTATCTTTTTCTTAGAATTAGGCAACCCATATTTAGATGATTTTCGTTTACACCTCGCCACTTTTATTAACACCTCTCCCCATTTTTAACAACAGTCAACCGCCTTTCTATTACAGGCCTTATAATTTTAGGAACCCTGGAAGTTAAAAAACGCTCTGCTTACTCGTTAACTTAGTTTAAACAATATACAAGTTGTATAGATGGCTGCAATATGGTGTTGGGTAGAATAATGAACAGTACTAGCTAGGTAACAACTTCATAACATACACTTCATGGAACATCATCATATTTTATAGTTCACAGAACTATTTTCGACGTCAACGATCGATGGGTGCAAGGAAAGATAACTCATCGTAATAATAAAATAACTGTTTTATCATTGTTACTGACTTTATTAGCTTTATATTTTTACTTGGTGAAGGTTTTTATGAGTTATAGGTGGAGACATTTTTATATAAAGGTATTTATTTTAATAATAATTGTTATATTGATAATAATTTTATATATAACAGAGCTTTTAATAATATTTATATTAACGATTTTTATACTAATAGTTTTTACATTGATAGAAATATGACATCTGGGATGACACCAGCAAAGCAACATTCCTAATGTTCCTGTAATCAATTGGGGATCTATTATGTTAGGAATTCTGTCACTGATTCAAAAGTTTATAATAGTACTAAAAATGATCATTCCCTTTTTGCTAATCTTTTTTGGTCTTATTACTTGGTTGAAATCAAAGACACAGATTTGAAAATTAGAGTTATTCTTCTTAAGTCAAAGAAACCAACTAAAGCAAGTAACAACCATTTGCTTTCCATTATTTTTCTTAACATAAAACTATCAATCCTACTTGTAATTAGTTAATTCAAATATAAAACCATCACACTAGGAAGATACAAAAAATGTTTAAACTTGTTTTAATGATCATGATCAGATTTCTGCCAAATCTAACCAATTAACCTTAGATATAAGGGAAGAGCTCTCCAAAATGTAAGCAGTTTCAAATCTGCAGTACATCCGTCAAAACTCGTTTGCCATGTTCTATCTCCTATTATCAAGTAATATTGAACTCAATCCTGGATCAACTCAAAACTCTTGTTTCATTTGTTTTGGATCGGTCGGTAAACGAGGACTGTTTTGCAAATCCTGTGGTTTGGGATGTCATAAGAAGTGCTCTCCCAATATGATTAAACAACCAACCTTTCAGTTTTATTTACATCCAATGCAATGGGTCGATTTGATGCTAACATAAAAACTAACTTTTTCCAACTTAGATATCCTTGATGAAATCACTATCAATAATACAGATTATACATGGACTATTGCTAATAATTTCTGTGATCCAAATAACTGGAAATGTTTCAAGCAAAGATATCAATAGCATGCTTCCTAAAATTGATGAGTAAATATTTATTGCCTCAAAATCTAATGCCACAGTTATTGGTATATCGGAAACTTAACTTTACAAAACTATTTTGGCAGTGAACTAAAGATAGATGGATATGATTTTGCTCGATCAGATAGAAACAGATAGGAGGCTGGAGTAGCATGCTATATAAAAAAGGACAAAAGCTACAATGTCATGGAAAATCTTTCTTCTGATTTTGAAAACATATTTGTAGACCTTTTGTTGCCAAACTATAAACCTATTTTAATTGGAATTCTCTACAGACCTCCAGATCAAACTGGTTTCATAGAAAAATTGTCTGCTTTTATTACAGAGACTGAAAACTTTGATAATCTATATGTTAGGAGACCTAAATTTTAATCTCGTCAGCAATACTGTATATATATATATATATTGACTGTCAAACACCCAAAACAAATTATGTCATGGGTAAAACAATACATATATTTCTCTTCAGTGCATAGCGTAAAACAACTTATCAGATTCTCTTCACGAGGGGTTAAGTCAGCATCAATGCATCAGGACCATATTGTGACAAATTCAAATGAAATAGTATCACAATCGCGTGGTCTCGATATCGAACTATCCAAGCATCAACTCATCTTCTGTAAAAAAAAATAACAACATTTAAATGTAAATAAACCTAAAATAATTGAAGCCAGAGATATAAAAGGTAGACTGCTGAGCAATTATCAACTTGAAGAAGTTCAGTTCCCAGACTACTCGGCCTTTAGTGATATCAATAATGTATTTTCAGACTTTTCAGAGAAACCAAAAAATGTTGTTGGTCGATTAGCTCCATATAGAGAACTTAGAATCAAGGGAAACACAGAAGAATGGCTTGATAGAAAGATTATGGTAAAGAATTGATGACCGTGATAAACGTTTTTCCAAATACAAAAGTCGTCACTTGAAATAGACCATGAAATTTATAGAGAAGCTAAAATCAAAGATTTTAATCTCATGAAAAGAAAGGAAGTTGCTTATTTTGAGAAAAACATTATTGATAACACTGGCAATTCAAAAACGTTATGGAAAAATAAAGGAATTATAGGCCTTCAAAGAAAGACTCGCCATCCACTTCATTTAATTAAAAAATTAATACAGGAATATTTTAAGATTTTTGCTCTAATCTAGCTATAATCTAGTCAATGTTGCCACTTCCAAATTTGAAAAAAATTACTTAAAGGATTTCTACAAAAATATGAACATTCTTGAGGAATTTGTATATATTTTTTGTCTGTTCCTGAATTCTGTAAAGTCGCCAAGCTTAAAGCACTTTTCAAAAAACGGTTCAAATTAGAACCTAAAGATTTTAGTCCAATATACTTACTCCCGTTGATTTCAAAGATCTTGGAAAAGCTTATTCCTGACCAAACTCAAGAATTTTCAAGAAAGAATAGTATCCTTTTTAGCTATTAGTCTGGATTTAGAAAGTTAGTACGTTCTACAGATACTTGCCTGATATATTTAAATGACAACAATCTCAGGGGAATCGATGATGGATTAATGTTAGGTCTTATCCTCATTAATTTACAAAAGGCCTTTGATACCATTGATCATATGTTTTTCACAAAAATAAATCTCCTGGTTTCAATCAGGTACTTGATGATAAGACACTTTTTTCATCTGCGAGTCCCTGTCATTCAAACATTTTAATTTGTTGGAATTGTGCAAGTTTATTATATTAGTAAACTTTACATTGTACAAAATGTTTGAATGTAATTTAATAAACTTGTAATTTATTTTATTGACGAAAGAAGAAACTAAATTAAACTAAACTAAACTATATTAAATTAAGCTAACTAATAGACATTTTCACCGATAGCGACCCCATCATGAAACAGTGTTTAGCCCAATGCATTGTTGTCTAGCCAGGGTATATGAAAGTGTTTTCCCAAGAAGGAACGCAGTGTAAGCAAGAAGACTGGTGTCTGATTACTTCTTATATTTGTGTATTTATCATGGTTTTTACTCAGGAAGTATTACAAGAAATGTAGAAATGCTTAAAATTTATTTAAGTGAAAGCGGAGTGAGTTTGAGTGGCGGAGGATGTAGAAAAGCTGATTTAATTCGTAAAGTTCTTGCTGCTGATCTGCAGGTTCGCAGGATGAAAGATTGGATGAAATAGCTACCGAAGGCGTACCAAATTGAAAGTTGGATGCATATCTTTTTTTTTTTCAGGAGGTATCTCAGTAGGCTGGATGAAGTATTCTGTTTATTTCCCTGATTTAATCTTGGATAGTTTGAAAGAATATTACAAGAAAAGTATTTCTGAGAAACGCTTCAGAGAAGGCTTAAATTTACAACGTGCCAACAATGTCAGAAATAGTGAATATAATAACGTTTCAGATTGCATCATGTTTTGCTTCATTAGAGGAGAAGTTGTACCACAAATACGTATAAATGAATTACCATATCAGATTTTGGTAGGTATTAATACAGACACGTGGCAAATTTTAACAGGCGAATGTGGTTGTGCATAGCTGGTTATAGTGAGTCATGTAAACACATGTTTGCATTGCTGCATTTTGTTGAGTATCATGTCTCATTGGGTCTTAATAAAACATGCACATCTACAAAATAAACTCGGCATGAAACAGTGAGTAAAAGTGCAATGATACACCCTACCGCTACAAATATACCCCCCCCCCCCCGCTACAAATATGTGGAGTTTCTTTTGACCGACGTCACCCAGAGTATGAAATGGGATACAAAAAGCTGCAACGAACAACATTTGATCCTCGACCTGCGCATGACCGTGATGCTGTTGTTAATTGAAATAATTTTGCTGCTACTGAAGATCCTGCATCTATACTGTGCTTTAAATCATTTTTATCAGATCATCACTATGTTAGCTCTACTACATCGTCCAAATCTCAGCCTTTAGCATTAAAATCTATAGCAGTCAGTACACACAATGTCATCAAATTTAAAAAATTGTTAAAAGAAACTAGGACTACTGATCACATTTCAGAGATTAACAAAAGGTAAAAGTTCAAATAACCGGTGGTTTGATTACAGATGTGGTGATATTACAGCCTCTGTTGCACATTTAAAAATCTTCGTCCATCATCCTCTTCTGTTGATAATTTGGTTGCTAAAGTTTTATCCTATCCCAAAACAATTAAACCTGCTTCACTATCAGGGGGTATTGAACAGGAAATATATGCTCGAAAACGATACATCAGACAAAATAAGAAACTTCATAAAATTTTTACATGTAAGGAATCTGTTTTGGTGATTCATTTAGAAAAGGTCATGTTAGGTGCCAGTGTTGATGCAAGTATTTCGTGTTCCTGTTGTGGTGTTGGAAATTTAGAAATAAAGTGTTCATTTTCCCACAGAGATAAGAATAATCAGCAGTATGTTCAACAACGGGATTCTTGTCTGCAAGTTTTAAATTCAACAGTCGGAGCAAATGAAACCTATGAATTGAAATTTGGTCATCCTTATTATACTCAAGTTCAGCACGAAATGAATATTGCTGGAACTTTATACTCAGACTTTGTCATTTACTTGCCAAAAGAGTCTACTATCGTTAGAGTATTGAAAGATGAATGTTATGCCACTGTTTCCGTCCCTCTACTTGAACAATTCTTTTATAAATCTATATTTTCCAGAAATGTTTACATATGTCTGCAAGGCGGTATTGACAGCATTATTAATCAGGTAGTTCAAATTACAGATTATGAAAAAGTTCAATATGAATTAAATCAGCTTACTATACTTTCTTCCTCACTTCCTTCTACAAGTCCAACAGTGTCATCAACAAAACGAAAAATTCACCACACTTCAAATCCTGCTCCGCCATTAAAGAAGAAGTAATACTAATTCTGCTCAAAATCAACGGGTTTTTTTAAAACCACAAATATATTAAAAACATTACTTGGTTGTGTATTTCTGAGGTAATAACAACAACAACAACAACAACAACCAAAATAATAATAATGGATGATTTAAAGTGACTACTCTCTGGTCTCTAATAGTGCTCCCCCACTGCCATTTTATTTTTAGAAAATATTTCCACCCAGGACATTCTTATTCCAACCTCCAACCTCCCTACTGTTAATATTAGGAATTAGTTCTACCCCGGACATTTTCACGCAGTACAAAAAATTGTAAAAACATATTTATTATCATTATTTATTTTTATTGGCAACTGTTTTACTCTAGACATACATAAGATAAGAAATATTGGATTTTTCTCGCTAACTTAAGTTTCATTCAATTATTTCCGACCCCCTATTAAAAATCTGAAAATTTTCAACCCCCTGTCTATTCCCCCTACCCCACCCGTACTATTACATTTTGGATATTTGTCCACTCCTCCCTGACTGTTCCAACCCCCCTACTATTGGAGACCAGAGTGTAGATCCAAAACAAATCACAAGACATAATAGCCAGATAATTATTTCTAATGGGGCACTAAAATAAAAATGAAATAAAAGAGTAAACATAACAACTTCAATGTATACACTGCTATAATATTTTTTGCATGTAAAAGACCTCCAGAACAGAATTAAGCAAAATTAGGCCAAAACAGCATTTATCAAAACAAATATATTATAGTTATTTTGATGACATCTTATATCCTAGAGCTGATACAACAACTAGAAACATGAGTGTGGAATTCAAATAATTCTTAGAATTATATACAATCTGTGCATAAGATTTATAAAATTTAAAATTCTAAGAAATCAATTTGAAAAGATATTCTTGGAACTGTTTTCTGATTTTAGTTGTGACTAATTCTTATTTTATTTTTTTCATTTTCACAATAGATACACATTCTTATGTTTATTTACCATTGTTAAACAAATAAATTACCTGGTATGTACCATCACTCGATGATACATAAAACAATGCCATATAATAATAATATAATAATAATATAATAATACTTTAAATGATGTGTGGCTTTTAAAAAAGCCTGTTTTTGTATGTGACAAGCTACAGTCTGCCTTTTTGGGGGGTCTTGATCATCATTTTTTAGTACTCTGAGGCACTGAATTCCAAGTCAACTTCTCTAAGTTGAATGCCATTTATCCTTAGGCTTACACATCTATCAATTTGTTCCCATTTCGCCTGTTGAAACAACGGATATTTTATGTCCTTGTAATAAGGGAGATTGGGATGTTAGCATCCCAATCTTAAGAGAGCCAAACCTCTTATTTTAATATTTGTGTCTTCCTTGACAGGTTTTGTCATTACAGCTGAACAGGTTTTACTATCCACTGATCTGTTAACACTTTTGTGATTGCATATTCTTGATTTTTTTATTATTTGACTAAAGGTGGTGGCATGTTTGTAATTGCACCAGCAATGTTCCAAATATGGTCACACAGATCTATCATATTTATTGGCAAGGTATGTTCTAGAAGTCTGAATTCTTTCAACCTACCCATGACCCGCTCAATGTGAATCCTTGCTCTTGCGATACGCTTTCCATAATAAACCTCTCATCGTGTGAATTGTCTTTTACTTCGAGCAAATGGCGCGGCGAAAAAATAATTTGAACATTAAATCCTTAGTCAAATAAAACTATAAAAGCAGGTGTAAATTTAGCAGCAATATTTGTGTTTTCAGTGATGAATCGGTCAGAACAGGAACCTGCGTAAGCTTCAGATATATAGGAAATTGACCCAGATTTGGTACAAAATATTAACTTTTTCAAAGTGTTGTGGCTTTTATAAGTGCTGAAAGTTTGATACTGTGCATCAGGATTTTTGGAATGTTCAATAAATTGTTTTGTACAATCACCTATACCTTCACATTTGTTGAAAGTACCACTAAAATGAGGATGTTTGTAAGACAATGTTTCATCAGGAGTTGGCCAGTAGATGACAGGCTTTAGCTCTAAACTAAGAAAAATGATGAACGTTGTTCTGTTGTTTGAAGCATGACTAGGTGATATCCCAGATCTAAATGCAAGATCTTCCACAGGTAAATCAAGTCGGATTCTCATAATTGTCATCAGAATCTCATCTTCCAATGAAATAAACCGTGACGGTCCAGGTTTTTGTTGGCATAAATGTTTTATTGGACTAACTTGGTATTTCTTTGGCTCGATATCAACTGATTTTGGTCCCTTGTAGTATCTTAATTTTTTATGTTTTATACGCACATGGTCTACAATGAAGTCAAATATTTTTTCAGATGAACAACCTGTATATAACTTCACTACACGTTTGTTTTCCTTTACTGAATTCCACTAGTGAACAGACAATGGCTTTGATAGAAGGCTGACGGTAACATTTAACTTTTTTGATCTACATGTTGAAAATGAAAAAGATGAACCATTTGAAGCAGAAGAAATGTCTTGCAAAACAGATGTTGGTGTTGTTGTAAGATCAATACTTACTCCAAAATCTACTGGCTCTGTAATTGTTGATATTAGAGAAGTATGTTTCATTTTACGTTTCTTATGAGGCGTTTTATCTAGTGGTGTACATCTCTTCATAGGCGACTTTCTCTTTATCTTCTGTAGTAGATAGGTTGATGTTGTACCCCTTTAAGAACATGGTTGGGATAAGACTAGTAGGTCTTTCATAATGAAAGTGATTGGAACATAAGATTATTTTTCCCAAATTTAAAATTCTTGCAATTACAGGGAAAAGCTTTGGATCAGAACATTTCCAAAAACGCAACACAAGACCCCCATCAAAGGCAGAAATATGCGGCTTAATCGCATACTTTTCAGGATACTTGCGAGCATTATTACATGCGCCAACAGCACAACAATCGTTTATACACATTTCATAAAGTAATCAATAAAAATCAACACAAAATCTTCTTTTCTCAGCACAACACGTTCTTCTGTCTTCTCTATGTGGCGCATTCCCTCTACAAACTTTGTTTGTTTTGATTTTCATATACCCTGGCTAGACAACAATGCATTGCGCTAAAAAGTAAATCCATAATAGTGTCGCTATTGGTGAAAAGGTCTATTGACGGTGATAACTAGCTACGGGAATTGACAGATTATGCACCAGTGTCACTTTTACGTCCGAAAACCTTGTCCGTAGTGTTGCGAAATTTTCTATCTTTATCTGATACGGGAATATGTTCCTTATACGTCCGCAATTTCCCGTGGAGGTGTGAAGTAATTGAATTTCGATCCACTTTATGCGTATATAACGAGATTTTTTCTACAAACTCATTTCCCCAAACAACACAAATGGCAAACGTTTTGCAACGATATGGAGTTACTTGAGGGAAACCAAGCCTGGGACTCCCTAAAGAGAGTCCTCAACCCTAGAAAAGACTCTAGGGTCTACCCCTCCCTGTCCACAACATCACCAGGCGGGGAGACAAAAATGGCTCACACAGCTCAGGAGAAAGCTGGGGCGTTCTATAACACACTACGACCAAGAAGATTTATATTTCACGTAATAGGCATATCTGGAACTGCGACTCGAACGGCTTATTTTTTCCCGTAACTTCCGATATACCGATTTTCCCGATTTTTAAAGAAAGGGACTCCAGTCTATTGAAAGTATGGAATTTAAGATACTGACCGCGGACGAATGTTTATGAAAAATAGATGACAGCAACCTACCTTATTGTTATATCGATGAAATGTATTCTTTCTTTAGAATGAGCAAGTATTCTTTATTAACACAGGTGTTCTATACCACCTTGAAAGGTCTTGAATAAGATACAGTCGATCCAACGTGATACGCTTTATTCTCGTCAGGAACCTCTTTTAAATAATACTTTAATTAATTTTGTCTTTTAACTATGTTAATTATGTCTTCTAATTATCCGCATGGTGTAATAGTAGGAAGGTTCCCTGAAATCAGGGCATTGTTAGTTCATAGGCTTCTCCAATTTTAGACGTTTTAACATCTTATCTCGCCCCAGTCTGAGGCCAGCGAGGCACACACCCTTTTTTTCTAGGGAGCAATGTGAGCATGGTTAGTTTAGTAACAAAGTACCAAATTTACCAAAGTCTTAAGGCTATATTGAAAAAGTAAACTGAAAAAGTTTAATCAAGTAGTTCGTTTTTGTAAAAAAAGCTTGCACTTTACTTGTGGCACGCTAATTAATCTATCTTATTTTTTGATTACGGTATCCTAGATGAATGATTACGCGTAATTAATAACTGGCATATTACTACTATAAGCGCCTCTAAAACGGGTTACAACCCGTTGCTAAGGACGTTGCTAAGGAATCAGATTTTGCAGGTAGGGTAATAAATTCCAGTTTTTCGCAAGGAAAACAATTTTAGATGTGTTTTTTTCAGTGCGATAATCGGATTCTACGGTAAATTTAGCTTCTAGGGAGACTATGACTGTTTTTTGATAAATTATCATTTTTTATAGGGGATTTCCACCTTAATGCTAAGTTTACCAGAATACATCCGGAAGCATAACGAAGTTTTGTCTTGAGTTACGTGTATTATGTGCGTGTGTATTTTTAACTAATTTAAAAATATTTTTTAGAAATGAGGGAAGATTTATATGAAAGTGGTCATAAGCAAACAAGAAATTTTCTAACGATACAAGAATTTAAGTATTTTCGAACATTTATAAAATGGTGTCGCAGAAATATCATGTGGTGCAAAATGGAGGATTCTTATTGCTTTATTTTGTAGGATGGTGTTTCCTGATATAAAAGATGAGAAATTTATAGAATTCGTTATTCTAGTTAGAAGTTATATGGGGGATAAATAAATTAGACGTCATCATGTCAAGTTAGAAATCGTGATGATTAGAATTCAATAAATCAATATTAAAGTCACTTGTAAGGAAAATTTCTTTGTTTTCATTCCATAATTTGTTCATTAAGGGATATAGTTTTCATTAAATTCATCAATGCTCATTGAAGGGTGTCTATAAATACATCGAATTATTTTATTATTATTATTATTTTTGAAAA